>PVJA010005336.1:0-51384 GCA_004027025.1 Myocastor coypus | reverse complement strand
TGGCGTTTCTCTGTCCCCACCTGCCATACAGAGCCTCTAGAGGTGCACAACCCCATGCCCCCTCCACGCGCTGATGCCTCCACTGCAGCTGCAAATTGGGGAAGGACAACCAGAGCTTCCTTAAAAGGCGGTGAAGGAAAGCAAAGGGCGATTGTCTAAATCCACATCACAGGGCAGAGGGCGCCATGGATGCTGCGTGGTCTGTTTGTGGGGAAACTTGGCAATTGAGCCATCTGGGGAATTAGTTTTTTATAATGAGCTTTTGTGCCTTAACTTGAAGAATTGTCCATGATCTCCATTAAAGGAAATCCAGCTTCTGTGATTGATTGATTGATTGATTGATTGATTGATTGATTGATTGATATTTTTGCCACTGGGTTCTTACAGCTAAATTGTACATGTGTACTATACAGTATTTTACCCTGAGGTTCCTTCTGTGGGCCCAAAAGGAATGCACATAAAAAATGTTGACTTCAAACAATTTTCGCGTGCCTAGTTTTCGTACAATTATTTTGTCATTCTCAGATGTGTTTCCTATTTCCTAGAGACTCACAATATTTGTGTCTCTTGAAACTTGGGCTCTTGAGTCTTCACTTTGACTTTGTCCTTGCTTAGCCTTTGTTGTCTATCGTTTTGGACATTTCCTTTTTTTTTAAAAAAAAAAAAGTCATTTGGAAGGAGATTGCTGTATTAGTTTTTTATCTAGTCACACATGTTGTAAATGTCATTCACTACATAGTACCTTGTCCCCTCTTTCTCTCTCTCCCTCCCTCTCTACTGCACCCCCACAACTTTCTGTAAGTTTTGCTAGCTTTGTGTGTGTGGTTACGTTTGCCAACTCATTTATAACATAAGAGTTTACTTTTGTATTTTTAAACAGAATAAAAAAACAGTAGAAAAAAGAACATTAGAAACACTGCAGAATTTCACGAGACAGAAACAGTAGGAATGGGACAGTGGTTGTTACACTGCGTATTGTTGTCCTCAAGTTGGTTCTTCAGCTTACCGGATGTCAGCATGCAAAACCGGAAGCCTACTTCTAGTTTTCAGTTAAACTACTTCTGGCATCAGATTGTTAAGATATAAAATAAACTCCTAAATTATGACTTTTGTATCCTGTCCACATTTTCCATGTTTTTCCTTTCATGCATTCAATATTTTTGAGGTTCACTCTTCCCAGTGATGTGCCAGAGGTCTTAGAACTTCCAACTTGTAACTTTTAAGCCCCATTTAAATTATGTTTCCAAATTGAGACCTGGTCTCAAAAAATGGTTAAGTAAATGAATAAATAAATATTTTTTTTTCTAGATTCAGAGAGACTCCGGGGAATGCGCATCCACACTCAGCACTTTGCGCTCTCACCTCGATGAGCTGCCTCCCCAGTTCCACCATGAAGTCACTAGCTTCCATCGAAAGCCTCCAGAGTGTTGAGATCGAATAAGGACTGATATTTTAACCTATTAGGTAGTCACGAATATGGTGTTTAACGTATCGTATTCAGTCTCTCACCCCATGTTTCTGTTCATGTCAGGCTCCGTTGACATGCAGCCTAATTACTGCAGCCACTTCCTCAGGTGGCGTGCACGTGTGCTGGATGCTGCAATGCGTTACTGCTCTTTGATGAGTTATGATTTCTTACAGTGATCTTCCATCTTCCCATCTTGTGGGATGCTCTGATATCATCTACGATTTCTGGAGAACATTCCTAAGGAATTAGACATGGTCATAAATTTGGATTTCAATAATTTTTATGTCCTGTTTATTAGTTTAGTCACTAATACATGGTTAAATAAAAGTTACTTTTCTGAGGAAAGTGATAAATGAAGTATAGTGTGTCTAAGGTAAGTCACCTGGAGAAAAAACATTCTCTCAGGCTTTCACAGAAAGCAAAATGGTCAAGCAATGGCCGTGACTCATCCTGAAGGCTGACACTGACAACAGTTCTACAAAGTACTGTACATGCTTCCAAAGTTCATCCTAAGGGGATTTGACCTTGGAAGATACAAAAGATGAATGTTTTGTTATACAGGTCTTGCTTTAACTTGCCCTTGATCACCCAGCAGAAAAGCTTAATTTTGAGGCATAAAACACAGAGCTAGATCAGTATGATGAGCTGTAAGAGGCTTAAATCAATAGCCTCCAACATCGCCAGCTTCACTGTTAACTCAATGTAATTATGGGATATTGGACTATGTATAAAACTACTTCCTCTTAGTTCAAAGAGAAGAACATTTTCCTTTCCTTATCAATATCGATTAGAAAACTTATCATGTCTACACCCTGTGCTCAGTATAACTACTATGTGGACAACAATATGCAATGTGTCAATTATTGTGAATGTACTACTAATGTGTTTTAAAACTTTCATGATGATATATCTTATTAAAAGTAATAAAAGAATTTTTAAAATACTTTTCTATTACCTAATCAAATAATTGGTTGTCTTCTAATTTTGTCTTTAAACTACATGAATACATTTTTCTAATGTAGCACTCTTTGTGCATGGCCCCAAAAGCAAAGTCTATATGTTACAAATTCCATATGCTAGATATTTCTACTGTTTCTATGGTTTACTTATGCGCATCCTTTATGCCCTTTCCTAAAATGTATGTATGTATGTATGTATGTATGTATGTATGTATGTATTTATATTTTGGCCGGCTCAGCCTGGAGCACCATGTGGTGCCAGGGATTGAACCACGGTCCCTGTGGTTGCTAAGCTTGCCTAAGCAGCTGCTTTAGGCCGCTGAGTCATCTCTCCGACCCACTGTCATTTACTTTTATATGATATAACTTAACCTTTATGCTACAAGTGTGCCAATATTCTTGTCCTCTTTGTTTTTAATTTGCAGTCAGTCAACAACTTACAAGTATTCGATTTGTGCACTTCCACAGATACAAAGGAACCTCTCCGAAAATCATCTGTAGGTGCAAATAAACTGTAAAAGTAACTGTTATGGTTTATGCCTAGCTGTCCCTCCAAAGCCTCATGCAGTCATGGGGCAGGGACTTCTATAGACTGAGACTTGACTCATGAGTCACTGGGATCATGTGATTTAGTACTGCTCTATCTAGAGTTTGAGACTTGATCCATGATCCCTGAGATTATGTGTTTTAAGTACTTCTGGGATTATGGGTGTAGCCTAAGGTGGATAGGCTGAGGTGGAGAGCTTGAATGTAATATAAAGAGATAGAGAGACAAACTAGAGCTGTTGCTCTTTCCCCCCCTTGGTTGTTCCATTGCTTGTCACCATTGTTGCTGTTTACACCGCTATGAACTGGGTGCTCTCTGCTCAGCCTTGGGCCAGCCGAGTATGGACTGAAACCTCCAGTAACTGTGAGCTAAATAAACCTTTCCTTACTTCATTTTGGGTGTTGGGTATTTTTCCCAGCAATGAGAGAAAAGTAACTAAGACAGTAACTTACCCTAACCCGAACCATGCACCTCCATTTCAAGGTAATTGTAAATATATATGTGTGTTTGCTTTTATGCTATACATTACATATTTGTGTCAAACATGTCTAAAACTCACTATATTGGACTTAATGGAGGGATTTTTTTCCAAAGCTGGTGGTAAATTGTATTCTTTCTTTCTTTCTTTCTTTCTTTCTTTCTTTCTTTCTTTCTTTCTTTCTTTCTTGTCTTTTTGAGATAGTGCCGTTCAGGCTGGCCTTGAGCTCACTTTTGTAGCCTAGACTGATCTCAAACTTGCACTAATCCTCCTGCCTCAGCCTCCCAAGTTCTGGGATTACAATTGTTTACGGTTTTGTTTTTATATCTCAGAGCCAAAATTAAAAATTAAATTGCATTTCCATGCAGGTCCCATTCTCCCTTTTCCATCTCTTGATATTTCATTTCTTCTATAATACCTGCTAGCTGTACTGATTACATTATAAAATGGTCTGTTTTTGCCATTATTTTTTAAGCTCACTTCTTTATGTGCTAAATTCTCAGACATATTTATAAACTCAGACCAATTCCTCAACCTAATATCCTTAGCTTGCTACCAGGGAGAATTCATAATGCTACATTTACCATGGCCTGAACTTATATTTTAACATATAGTGAGGCTATTTGGCCTTCCCACTGGCTACTGCAGTTTCCACCAGAGTATTCTTCTAGATGAGCTATAAATCATGCAAAATCTCTAAACACATATTCTCAGAATTTATACCAGAAAAAGTGGCACTTTTTACTATTGACTATGTATAAATGAAATATTTCTTTTTCTTCTTACTCAATTCTTTTTTTATTTCCTCAGTAGACATTTATAGACTTACCCATGTAGTTTCTGGATATTTCTTGTCAAAGTGGTATTTTGTGTTTGTGCTGCTGTGTCATAATTTTCTATTCCATTCCATTTTCTCACTCGCTACTTTCTTGCTTAAAGGCAAACTTTTAAATATGATTTTTAGACAAATCACTCCTACTTTTATTGTTTCCAATATAGTTTTGCTTTGTGTACATTTTCTTTTTTATGGTTTAGCAAAATAAGGAAGATTTACAGTACGGTTTCTTTGAGTCTATGGCACGGGACAGCTGCCCAGGGGATTTCTCAAGGAACTTTCCCGATCCTGGGCTTACCTTCCCTGGACACCTGGGCTTCTGCAGGCGTTTATCGTTTTCTTCTCTTTTTCCTGATGCTGCTGCATTCACTCAATGGCTTCTTCCTTTCAAGTAAGTAATTTTAAGTTTCAGAGAAATTAAATTATCTTCCTGTTATTTAAATAGTATCTTAAGAGAAGTCTGTTAGACCCGAAGGTAAACATGCATCAACATTAGCACGGAACCAAGATCTGGGCTAAAAGAAATGGAACCCCAGAATCCTTTCCATTCCCACTCTTTTTGTGTGAGCTGCAGCCTCATGGTGGCGCGAGCCAACCTCTGCTTCCCACAATGCACAGCGGCAAATGGCCACCACAAACAGGTCCTACCATGTAAGACACAGTACAGCCACCCAGTCTTTCCAAGGTTCTCACCTCGGAGAAACCCAAGACTCCTTACCACTGGATCAATCTATGGGCAGAGAACAGAGCACACATAGTTACTGCAACTGCTGCTGCGAACACACAGAGATCGAAGAGGAGGACTGCACCAGCCCAAGGTGCCAAGGCTGCTATTCTAAAGGTGGCGTCTCCACAGCAAGGCTGGACAGATACCCTATAGTGCATGTTGTGCTTAGTAAAATGCAGGGTTTTGAGAAGAACCCATTGCTCCGAAAGAAGACATGTTCTTTTTATCCAGGGTTCAGTGGAAACCTTGGAGTGTTAAATGACTGCATATGTGTGTCTGCAGCCTGGAGGGTCACAGTGGAATCTTCTTATTTCACTAAAGTGAAAAAGATCTCAAGTGGGATTAGAAAGCATTGCCATGCGTGTGTGTGTGTGTGTGTGTGTGTGTGTGTGTGTGTGTGCATGTGTGTTTCCTGTACCAGGACCCAAACTTGGAACCTTGTACTTGTCAGGCAGCCTCTTATGCCACTGAGCTGTATCCCTGGGCCCAGATTATTTTGCCTAGATTAACCTTTATAATTCTTTCTTTACTATTCTGATACTGTGACATGTATGTAACTATCTGGGGAAGTCTTCCTACATCGTCCATTCTTTTTCTGAAGACCTCTGCAGGGAGTCTGTAGTTCTGCAAGCTCTGGGGTAATGCTCAACAATTCAGATGCACAGACTGCCAGTTCATGAGTGTTTTTTTTTTTTTTTTCTTTTTTTTTTTGTATCGGTTTTAATGAGGAAGAAATAATAATGAGACAAGTTAGTAGGAAAGCTACAGTAATTAGTACATTTCATATTATGGTCTTCATAGTAGTTTTACAGAGTACAAGATGCAGACATATCTTTTCTAAACACTATTGTTACAAATATTTCTTCTCATTGAACTAAGAGAAAGTAGCTGTATGTATAGTTCAATAGTCCATAATAGTAGTGACTTATCAACAGAACTAGCAATGTTGGAAGCTGTTGACTTGAGCATCTTACAGCTGAGCATATTAATATGGCTTTACTTTTGTACCTCATGGTTAGACTTTCCTACTGGATGGTTAATACCAAGATAAAGCAAGACCTATATAACGAAAAAATGTACTTTTCATATCTGACAAGGTCAGTCAAATCCCCTCAGGATTTCCCTGAAACCGTGTACAGCATTTTGTACATCTTTTGTCAGTGTCAGCCATCTAGATGAGTCACAGCCATTGCTTATCAATTTGCTCTCTGTGAAAGCCCAGTAGTCAAAGGACCTCCAACAGGTTTTTGAGGCCAGCAGTTAATTGATAGAATTCTCACCCTTACTAGCTATATGTGCTGATATATGCGAACTACACTGAGGATAGCAATGTGTAATACTAAAATCATGCTTGGAATACCTATTATTCTGTTCTTCTAAATGTATACTGCTTCTAATATCATATCAAATATTGCTGTACTCTCTCTCTCAAGTAAATGTCTGTTTAAAAAAAGGATAATAAAAGAGAATAAGAGACAAGAAGAAAATGTCATAGGATTAACAATGTATATGCTTAGATTTTTAAATTTATGTGTAAAAATGTGTAATTATTTTTATCACAATCTATAGGGATTTATTAGAATATCAATGATTGATGGAAAATACCAGTTCCTTATTATGTCTAAGGCATTTGATATTCAGAAAGACAGTGATGTGAAGCTCAAATGCCTACATTATAGGGTAATAATATCACTAAGCTTCTCTTCTGGAGGGTTAACAACATTAAGTTTGCAGAACAAAAATTAAAGAAAAAGAAGGACTACAAGGTTAGCCAATGTTTTGGCCGTAGCCCTGCAAGGTCAGTGAGGACTCAGGACATAAGAGAATCTGTCCTGTAACATACTATAACTCAGTGGTATTCCAAATTTTCTGTTCAAGGAGATTATGGGGGCCACAGAGGAAAAGGATCAATGATGTATAGTATGCCTAAGGAGAATCACCTGGAGAGAGAATACTCTAGAGTGTTTTAAAGAATTTAATTTTGGAGATTAATATTGTTTTTTCACTCCCTAAATTTCCAGCAGCCTTCCACATACCTCTGATGAATGAATCAAGGGGCAGCTGACTCCTGCATAATCAGATTTTTTAAAGCAAAACATGAAGGACCTTAAAGATGAGGCACTGAATAATGGTGGTCGATGATATGGCACATAAAATAGCTTTTCTGTAACATCCGAGGCACCCAATATAAATAATTTGTATTGCCTTGCTATGTTTACATCTGACTTATGGCCATTCGGTGCTT
The DNA here is from genome assembly GCA_004027025.1 of Myocastor coypus. Lineage (NCBI taxonomy): Eukaryota > Metazoa > Chordata > Mammalia > Rodentia > Myocastoridae > Myocastor > Myocastor coypus. The sequence goes on along the minus strand of PVJA010005336.1, from coordinate 44,125 downwards.
TATAATTATGTTGGATGTCCTCTGCTCATGTTCTTAGGAAAAATTTATAATTCACTGGAGCTCACACCAAGCACTGCTGCAGTTTCCCTTTAATTTCTTAGCTGGATTTCTGACCGTACAAGGCTAACTTGACATGACAGACTTCAATATACATGTGTATTCTTTGAAGGTCAGTGTTCAGTTGGGAAATAAGATCATAATTTTTTCTCAACATACTGGGAATTTCTCCTTATAAATTAAGATTAAAAAGAGGATAATAAAAATCATTTAAGGTGTTTCATACCAGCACACCTAAACTAGTTTGTAGTTGAAACCAGATGCACTGGGGTGTGTTCCAGAAAATTGACTCCAAACTAAAGATTTACATGAAAGACTTTTATTGAAGGGTGGTCAAGATAGCTCAATGGCCTAAGCAATTGCTTAGGCAAGGGCAAGGACCGGGGTTCAATCCCCAGCCCTACATGCCCTGCCAGCTCCACCTGTAGGCACACTAAGTTGGCTACTAAGACCAAACATTGTGGTGCATGCCTGTAATTCCAGCACTGGGGAGGCAGAAAGCAAGGGGATCACTAATAATCCAAGCTGCATAGTGAGACTATCAAAAACATAAAATAAGGAAAAAATAGAGGAAACTGGTCAAGCAATAGCCGTGACTCACACAGATGGCTGATACTGACAAAAGTTCTAAAAACAAAAACACTGTACAAGGTTTCAAGGTAAATCCTGAGGGGATTTGACTGAACTTTCTGACACAAAAGTTACATGCTTTGTTATGTAGGTCTTGCTTTAACTTGGCCTTAACCACCCAGCAGGAACATTTAACCATGAAGCATAAAAAGAAAAGACAGATTAGTGTTCTGAGCTATAAATGGCTCAAGCCAACAGCTTCTGACGTTGCCGGTTCTGCTGATAAACCACTTCTATGATGGAATATTGGACTGTACATACAACCATATTTTCTAAGTTCAGTTAGAAGAAATACTCATTCCAGTAGTCTTTAGAAAACTTATGTCTGCATCTTGTACTCTGAACAACTACTATGAAGACAACAATATGCATTGTATTGATTATTGTTGCTATCCTACTGACGTGTTCTGAAACTGTCTCATTGCTGTTTCTTACTGAAATTAATAAAATAAAAAACACAAGAAAAGATTCAAAAAATAAGAAAATATTTTTCACAGAGTATATTCCCACAAAGATATACACAGGCACACACACACTCTCTTCCAAACAAAGGAGGAGAACAAGGATGTGACAGAGAAGGGAGTTGAACCGAGTCATGATGTCTAGAATTGGCCTTTCGGAGGTTTGGCATGAGGAGAACTGTCTACGCTTCCACATTGGAAAGGACAGGACTGTGACCTGTCAACTGCCAACACCCCTAGAGTTGGAGGGAACGGCAATCTCAGTGCTGGAGGACCTGAGACAGACACCATAGCACCTAGCACGGGACAACTCTTGCATCACCATTTCTTCTGCCCTTCAAGATTGGCCTCTCTGTGGCTCGTCCATGCGCTGTTCTTGATTAGCTGTCACGCGGCTGGCCCAGGTCCCCGTTCCTCAGGGCTCAGACCTAGGGAAGCCTGTTCTTCTACTGTGACTGCTGCCGTGGCCTGCCTTTCTCCTGATGGCCGGAGTTATTTTCCCTGCACAGAATAATAAAGCTGTTTCTCACCTGCTAGTTTCCTGGCGACCAGGTGATAAACATAACTCGATGTTTAAGAGATCATTGCAGTGGATCCAGCATAAACATTGTCTCTCTGGTATTCTCTGTGAACACACACTGAGTTTACATGAATATTTTTGAAAGCTTCATTTCCCAGCATTTTTCACATCTAAGGATTGGTGTTGTGAAAGACAATTTTTGTCATGGAAAGACAGCGGAATGTGAGCTTCAGGATGCTTCAAGGGCTTTAATTGTGCTCTTTGTTTCTGTTGCTACCATACTGCAAATCAAATGAAGTGGTCACACAACTCTCTGCAGGGCAGAGTCGGTGGGAGCCCTGAGCTGATTTCCTGCAACTGAATGATCTGGTGGGAGGCAGCGACATCCTACGTGTGTGATGATGTCCAGTCTCCTCTGGAATCGTATTTTGGTTTGGTTGTTATCATTGCAGCAGACCCTGCATCACAAAGCAAGGACGCTGGAAACGGGAGCAAAATTTTCAGCTCTTTGGGGAAATCTCAGCATATTGTGCTTTGAATTTAATCCAGAATTATGGAGATTGAAAGATGTCTCACATATACTTTTCAGGCCACTGTCACCCACCGTCTCAAGGAGTGTTTCTCTTCTAGAATGGATAAAGTTGATTCACCTGACTTGGCAACAAATGGGTCACTGATCCCTTCATTCCCAATATGGAAGTATTCTTTGGTTGGAAAGGAATCCTCATACTGTTTTGAAAGATGAGATAAATGACCCTGCATGGCAAAGGAAAAGATGCCCTGCTTCAGGCTTTCGCATCTCTGCTGAACACTGAAACCCTTAAATTCCCTGTTCTGGTCATATCCCTGAAAACTCAGCTTGGTTTAAGCATAGCAACTTTATTTGACAAATTTCTTATAGCTATCTTTCTGCCCTGAGTGGCAGATCAAATCCGTTGAGCATGTGGAAGATGTCAAACCTGTAAGCAAGTTTTGGGTCCCATTCTGTGTTGCTGAAACATGCTACCAGTGCTGACTGCTTTTCTGAAAGCGATCTGGAGCAGTTTGTGTAACCCTAACCTTTACTATGGGACGTCATTGTGTGTATAACGGAAGACATGCATGCTCCAGACCCTCCTCCTGGCCAAGCTCCAGGTACCGAGATGAGCTACAGGCATATACTTTAATGTGGTTGGTAACTTTATTTATTATTATTATTATCATTGTCATTATTATTAGTATTTTAGGGAAGTGTCTACAAGGTGTTCAAGGTCTTACTACTAGATCAGAAGTGTAGTGATCCACCTATTTATAGCGTCCCAAGAGCTGGCATTGCGGGCATGTGCTACCATACCCAGTCTGAACTGCCATCTCAGCACACCCCAGAGGTGGGCGCAGCATGGCAGGCCCAGGACGGAACCACTCCCGCATCTGCACATGCTTGCAGGTGCTTTAATCCACTGACCTTTTTGGTCACCCTTTGTGGTTGGTAACTTTAACGCGACAGTGACACAGGTTAATTTCAGGCGACAGTTTTCGACTGGCAAGTATTTCTCTCTGGGTGACACAATGCACGGACTCTCACTCACAGCTGACTTCTTTGACTAAGCAGTGAACCCAGAAAGCCATCCAATCACAGCATCTAATCTTCCTATGAGCTGACACAAAATGACCAACTCAGTGTCCTCGTTATGTAGTCACATAAATACTTGATTGTCAGCCTTGATAGTATTGGTTGGCAATAGAAACATTTTCAGCACAATTTCTGGAAAAATATCACATTAAAAGTAAGCTTTGTTGAACTGTCGATATTGCTAGACTTGAACAACCTGGACTGTACCACAGTGACTCATTAATCTTTTCTAACTTAGTATTATCTGTCAGTTCATCAGCTTATCTAGCTAAGGTGTAAGCAAACGAAGAATATTTTCCATATTTTGGATTGCATACTCTCTTAAACATTCATGACAACTCTCTTCAGCAGCCAGCAGCATTAACTATCCCCCAATAGAAAAGGGCTTCTTTATTTTAGTTATGTGCCTAGCCAATGAGAATAGTGCTGATTGAAACTCTATGCTTCAGTCTCCACCCTTATGTCCTAAGCATATGCATGTGTCATCTACAGGGCATGACTTGCATTTCTGGCGCATGAGTAGTGCTTACTGGGCATACTGAATTCTGCAAGATGTTACTGCATCTTTTCAAAAATGATTTCAAAGTGCCAGCTATGGCTTGTTGGTGTCCTTCTTTGCCATCCTCACCAACTTCCCGATGGTGTAAGGAGTGTCTTAAGATGACACCCCTTGGTGCTTGTCCCTTGGTGAAAAATGTGTCCTAATTTCTAAAAGCTAATCAGCCCATTTCTCCATCCTGGTAATTTGGGTGGGTGGAGATCTCATGGGCTGGATACGCAAACCCATCACATAACTGTGATGATTCAAATAAAGCTGAGCAAGGTGGTGAGCGTTCTGGTGGCCGCTGGAACGTAGGGTTCACTTCTAGTCTAAGCTTTGGTCTGTGTTCTTCACGTATGGGAAACTAAGTAAGAAAAAAAATGATAAAATAAGACGCTTTTGGTTGGGTGATTCTTACTACTGTAGCGTTCTCTTCCTTGGCTCACTGGGTCAGCATTAGGGAGGATAAGATAAGAGGCAGGCGGTCTACCTGCCAAGTCATTCTTTTTGAGTTTTGTATTCCACGTTCATAAAAACTGTGAAGCAGTAAGCCCTCCAGCATGACACAAATTGCTTTGCTTTCTGTCTTCACCTCATCTGATCCATCCACAAATCTGAACCAGCCCTTTCCCAGCTCCTTCTGACTCCCAGGACTGCAAACCATGCCATTTTCTACTTCCAGTGAAACAGTCTAATTGCAGCCTCAGGCCAAGTTTCTTTTTGGGTCAAGTGGATTGGAGAGCATATTTGGGAAGCGACACCTTGGGAGAATTTCCCCATCATCATTTTCAGCACCAACCCCAAGAGCAGAGCTGTAGGGCAGTTGTAGTCCACTTGTGCCTTGAGTTCACAAAGAAGACTGGTCTGATTGCAACCAGTACTGTCCCTCTGTTAGCCTTGAAGGCATGGGCATGTGGTCACAGGCCTGACCTGAGGGAGCTGGAGTTGTTCAGCTGGTAGGTGACGTGGGAGCCAGCTTTCACACGCTCATCTCTAATGATATTTTTCCACTGCATCCACATATTTCAACAGAGCCTGCATTCTTTACTAATAAAGCATTCAATCCACTAATTGCACAGCATGAATTATCCAAAGATAACTTGTTATTAGTGACTTAAATGCATCTCTGACCTTTAGTGAATAAGGTTATATTATATGTATATTGACTTCAACTTACCAAGAAAATGATTCAGTGAAGGGACTTCTCTTCAAACGATAAAGAAAATGTGTAATTATAAAATAAATGCAATGACAGCAAGCTTTAGAAATACTTCTCTCAATAGCATCAATTTCCCTAAAGTTATTTTCATTGCAATTTGATCTTAGGACAAATTGAAGCTTTCAGGACTCACCATCTGGTCATCTATTAGACAGTGCCACACGGCAGAGCAGTTGCAAAATGAAAAAGAGATGAAGTAGCGTTGAAAAGGAAAGGCGAAGTGATTTCACTTCGCCAGGATTTCCACGCTGCCATAAGACTGACTCAGGGACCAGAGGCGCAGAAGCAGCACATGCTATACCCACACCACAATAAGCCTCAACTTCGTGTTTAGCAACAGAAAGATAAGGTGTGCTACACGATCCCTCCAAATGTCTGAAAATAGTGCCGTAGAGTCGAACCCTTGGCCAGAGCCGTTTACACGGAGCTGTCTCACCAGCCCTCCGCTTAACTATTTTTATGTGGACAATTGTGAATTAACGGGAAGAGCAGAAGAGGCAATATGTACATTGGCTGGGGAAAAGAGCTGTCTAACACCTAATAAAAATTCCATGAGCAGTTCCCGCTGAAATGGGAATGGGGCAGTTATTGCTCCTGGCTGTAAAATGAAAAATCTTCCAATAAATCAAGGCATGATCATTTAAAAATTGTTTTACCAAAATCAAACATGAAAATGTGGCAATGGTTGTATAGTGAAACCCCACAATGATGGACTCTTCCTCCATCTGTTTTCTGTCTAGACCCAGTCTACTTCCCTGGTCACATTAGAGCAAAGGTCAAGTACACTTCTTCATGGCTAAATACTTCACTAGGGTTCTCTCAACCGGAAGGACTTTTTGTGTCTGAGTAAAACATCACAGTTAACACACCTGGAAATCAAAAGTCCAAATTACAGACAAATTATTCAGAGGTTATATTCCCTGACTTGTTGTATTTCTTGATTTGCAAACTGACATCCATTTAAGATCCTTAAGTAACAGCCACATGATATGTCCCTTAAGTTTCTTTTAATGGAGCTCTGTTTTCTATTCTACCAATACTTACCCAGAAATCTTTTATTACAGATTAGCAGCATTAAATGAAAGGAAATTCATTGCTACAGAATTTACTATTATTTCCTGGGCTTATAAAGAAATAAGCAGTGCCTGTGTTTTCACATTATTGATAAATGTGAAAATTTTGAAGCACAAAAATATTGAGGGCCGATCAGATATTCAGCTCCACCCCTGGGGCGCACTAGATGGCGGATGAAGCTGGGTGTGGTAGTGCGTGCCTGTAATCCCAGCGCTGGGGAGGCTGAAGAAACCCTATCCTAAATACAGAAAAAAAGCATCTTACAATTAGACATCAGTTTTGCTCATGTGTCGCTGTGACACTGCCAAATGTACTATTCTTCTGCCTTTCCTGTTTCGTGCAATTGCTACTAAGGTTAAGGTTCAATATGGTTAGTCTTGTGCTTGTTTGTGCTTTTACTTCTTCTTATTTTTCAAGTTGTTGGCATTCTTTCTTGTGTTGCAAAGCCATGCCACGGTTATGCTCATTGCCCTCAGTATCTGATCTCTTATTCTTCTCCGTTTGGGCATCAGTTGGTCATTGAGAATCACCAGGAATTGACCAAGGGTGAAATCTGAGGTGATGAATCACTTTTACCCGCTATTCCTGTGAGGAGAACCCTGGCGTCAGCTGTCTGGTTCATTGACGTGGAAATGGCCCAGGAACACAGGAGACAGAGCTTCCCTTTTCTTGCAGTTTAAAAATGATCGGTTCCTGTGCAAGATCTTACAAAAACATGGGTATTTCAAATAAAGCCCTCATCATGTGCACAAATGTAATCATCCTTCACAGCATTGGACGCAGTCAGGCATTCCTCCTGCAGTCTCTCACATGACCCCATACTTGACCAGCAGGAAGCTGCTCATTCCGTCTCTACGTCTGCTGGCACGGTCCTGAAAGTTCTGAGGTGATGCGCTGGTGGGGCATGACAGTGCACTCCACATTCCCCTAGCACATATTCCACTCCAGCTAGGATCGGCCCCACCTCATCTGCCATATTTTAAAATAAAAGCCAAGTACATTTTCTTGTGAATCTCACTTAGAAGCCATACCTCAAAGAAAGGATTCATACTGCTACGAAATTCACCATTATTTCCTAGGCTTATAAAGAAATATGCAGTGCATATTTTTTCACATTATTGATAAAGCACATAACAAAGTATAAGTTCTTACTGGTACCCCAATTAAAAATTCAAAGTTACAGGTTGTTTAACTTTAATGATGTTATATCCATATCTTTTTTCTCTAGAATAAAATATTTTATAATTCAGTGATACAAAAATCTTTAATTTGCTTAACAGTTTAAACCATATTCAAAGCATCCTCTGCATAGCACTGACATTGCACCATTATTAATATGTTCACATTGAATTTAAATCCTATTTTTGTGTGTGACTCATGCCAGAGATGTATACTCTATTACAGTGCTTAATATTATTGAACTACTTTCATTTACATAAAAATGAAAGATTCTGTATACACAGATCCACGTGCTTCAGATTTTAGTGTGATTTTTAATCATTTCATTTCTTAATTTTATGATTTGTATGGTGCCAAATTTAAATGCACTAAAGTTATTTGAAAAATTTTTAAAATATGAATTTCTACCTGTATCCCCTAGCAAAGCTTTACCTTCAACCTATAGGTAACATAGTAAAAATATGACTTAAAGTCCAATTCTTAAATGTTATTTAGGAACTCTTATTAAAATTTTAACTCCCAATGGTCACTAACGTGCAGTGCATCTTATGTACCATTCTTAACCCCATTCCTTTCAATTTTTCTTTGTTATAACCTAGTAATAGTTCATGTCATTAGAAGCAACGAAGTTAATGATGGCCTTTTGAAATATTTGTATTATTACTATGTCTCTGCAGCCCCTTAGCAATTCCCTTCACCATGGGACGTGGCCCATGGACCTGAGTCAGCTTCCTTCTTGGCATCTGCTCTTTCCCCCTCCCCTCCTCCTCCAGGACGCCCTCCTCCTCCCCCGCTCTACTATACTACCCCAAAGAAACCAATAGAAGGCACTGGATAAGTTCAATATTTTTGTATCATTGTCCCATTATTCTCCAATGTTAATGATGACATAATATGCATCGTAAGGATACACAATCATTCCATTTAATGCTGCTAATTATAACCCATCATTTAATCTTGATATAGGTAAACACACTCACTATTAACATTGGTACTGATGCTGATAGTTCACTAATTATTTTGGCTGTCTGAATTCTTTCTGAGGCACCTAAGTACATGTTTATGTAACAAAGTTCTTGTGTGTTCACTACATGGTTGCTTATAGCCTTCATATTAGAAAATTTACAGTGTTGCATGTAAAGTCCTCAATTGACTTTTTATCTGAAGTACATTAATTGTTCTATTACTTCTATCCAAGAGAAATAACTTTTGTATTGGAAACCCTATCTTAGAATATGTAACTTAAATTATTTAATTATCTCATATGAGATTTTCTTGAGTTATAGATTTTAGTGTCTGTTCTATTTTATTTATTTGGTTTTATACTAAAGGACATTCTGTTATTCACATGTTCAATCTTTATACAAATTCCATGCTTTATTTTTCGGTCATATTATAATAATTATTAATTTTTTGATTTCTTAAAAATACATATATTCTCTTCAAGTTTCCTTAACATGTTACTTATTTTGTTTACATATTCTAATGTTTCATAGTTATTTTTTATTCCAGAAATGTCTTTTTAATTTCATTTTAATTTTTGCTTGAGTTAGTACTTCTTGTAAGATTTTTAAAAATCTAGCTCCTGACCTTAGAATTTCTATTTCATGTTGTTTTTTCATAGTTTCTAACTTTACTTTGGAAAATCACTTTGAAGCAGTCTATAACTTTTTTGAAAATATTATAATATATTTTTCCTTGAAACTAATGACTTGTGTAGAACTTAGTCAGGATCTATGCACCTTGAAAGTGAGTTTTCTTATGATATGCACTATCCTGTTCCTTTATTTTTGCCTCTCCTCTTTGATTTTACTTAAACTGTCTTTCTTGGTTTCTATTCTCTTTGTCTTACTGACTTTCAAAAGTGTCACCTATGGACCTGCCTCAGCCAGATCCCACCTCCTAATAGCACATCCACACATGAGCCTGGCAAGGGATGCGTCCACCGATGGGCCGAGAATCCAAGGAACCTGACCACCTGCCAAAAGCCCCATCTCTGAACTTGGAGGGAACACTTTATATCTAAACCATAACACAAGTGTACCCGCAGTTGTCCTACTTTGTACTGCCCTCATTTGTAGCATCGAGAATGGTTTTGTATTTACACCACGTAAGTTTTCCTTTTTTCATATGATGCAATGGCAAAAGGTGTTGTACTAACTGTGAGAACTCCCCTCCAGCTGCTTGTTCAGAGATGCCATTTCCAAAGGGCCTTATTTCCATAGTGACCCAGTCTCTGGAGCACTAATAGCACAGGTAAACGTTCCACAGGCAGAGATGAGCAGCCTGACATTATTTCTACAAATGCAGGGAACACCAAAGCAAATTGCCATGGTACATATTGATCTCCCGACACTGACATTTAATCAAACTAGCTGATTATCAGTGGCTAATTCCAAGGACAATCATTCTCCTTAATTGTCTCATTTTCAACAGTTTTGGTAGAACTTTCAGTAAAATGTCATTCACCATCACCCTAAGAGAAGAAATCCAGGAATTTAACATTCCTTTCCCTGAAGTAAGATTATTCTGCCCGTTAACCTTTAAATTACTTGAGTTCATTTAAAAAAAAAATCTATTTGTTTAAACTCAAGAGAATTTTTATAACATACGACTTGTCATTTTAAAACGTGTTTAACTCACTCTTTTTATTTCGCCATAAACCCAAATGCAACATAGGTAATTCATTTTACATGCTATAGCAAGCACAAAATAAAGGTTTGTGATTGTCGCGTAATAATTTCAATGCTTGTTCAATGTCAATAAACTCCTACCTAATTAGCTTGTCTTCTGTAACTCCAATACCCTTATGCATTTGTCTCGGCCATTTTTCTGTCTTTGGGAAGGCAAAATGCCTGACACCCAAAGTTCAAGGAGGAAAGTTTCATTTGGCTCGGAGCTTGCAGAGGTTTCGGTCCATTATCAGCTTGCTGCAAGGCAGGGTGGCATGGCAGGAGGGCAGTGGAGGAGAGAAACGCTTCCTGGTGGGCAGGGCGTAGCAAAGCAACTGAAAGAGACCACAGTCCTTTCTCTTCTTGATGTCTTCCCCAGGACACTTAACAGGGCAGCACTCACCGCCTTAACCCTAGCGCCCTGACTCTGCCATTGCCCCCGGGAATCAGTGCCAACTGCACACCCACTCCAGCCCCAGCCAGTTCTGCAGAAGCCCCACCTCTAGCTGCATGAGGCTTTGGGGGACATTTTAATGTCAGCCATGACAATGTTAGTGAAGATGACTGCATCTTGAGTACTAGCTTAGCAAGTACAAGGATTGTGCGATTCAAAATCATCTATTATTTAATATTTCCCCATCATATTATGAATCTGTGAATTCATTCTTGCAAATCACCTAGAAATATATGTCAGTTAAATTTTTCGCAGAAGATATTAGCCAGAGAAACCTCATGGAGCTATTTTCCTTTGGTAAATCTTTTAGACATAGACAGATATAAAAGTGGCAATCCCTGAAAGGGCATCAGTTTTTATTCATTCTTGCACATATGTATTAAATGTGCAGTTGTGTTCAAGCTTATTTGTTCACATTGTTTTGTATTAATTAACCTGTTTCCAGTGTTCTAAGGGACAATTTATAATTTTCCAATAAAGATTCCCTTTTCTAAACACTTTTCTACGATCGTATTAATGAACTCTGTTTTTCATCGTCCAAATCATTTTTAATATTGAAGCAGATGTTATCTCTCTACTCAAAGAGGGGCAGGCCAATTTTGTCTCCAAGTAGGGTAATGTTAAATATTCCTCTCTGCTCTCTCCTCTCCCCTCTCTCCTCTCTCCTCTCTCCCTTCCCCTCTTCTCTCTCCCTCCCCCTCCCTCCTTTCCCTCTCCCTCTGCCTCTGTTTCTCTCTCTGTCTCTGTCTCTGTCTCTCTGTCTCTCTCTCTCTCTCTCTCTCTCTCTCTCTCTCTCTATATATATATATATATATATATATGCATGTGTGTGTGTGTGTGTGTGTGTGTGTATTTATATGTATAATGTATTTCTTACAGGGTCTAGAGATGTTCATTACACAAATTGGACTGGTAGTGATCCTTCCCATTTTTCAGACTCCCAAGCATTGGGTTTACAGGCATGTGCCACCACACCCAGTCTCACTTGCCATCTCAGTATGCCCCAGTGGCAGGGCCAGCACTGCATGCTGGAAAATGAACTCCTGGCTCCTGCGTCTGCCTAAGCAGGTGCTGTAATCTGCCAAGCTACCAGGCCAGTCCTACAATGTATTCTAAGTAGCACCCTCTTGTGGTACCTTGCAATGGCAAATTACCAACATTAAGACAAAAATACACACACAAATGAACAATTGTCAGCCACTTTGTTGTCAGATATCCATTAGAAAATTATGAAATTGGCAAGGAAGATAGTTCCATCAAATAAGTGCCTGCCTGACAAGCACGGAGTCCTGAGTTCAATCCCTGGTACTGAAAAACAAAAAAAAAAAAGGAACTATAAAATGTATACAAGAAAGAAGAATTTAAATGTTTACCTTTCCCAGAAATTGTCTTAAACTGCCCTCTTCCATATCAGGAGAGATGATTGCTTTGAAGATTTTGGTATCTACTTTACAAATAGTGCTGTACGCCAGTACTTCTAGAAATTTTGGTGAATACAGGCAAATTTATATCCTGGAAAAGGGAGAAAGAAAATATGAATGTAAAAAGTGAAAGTAAAAGGACAGCTAGAGAAAACACCAAACCCTAGGAAGGAGAAGAAAACTATGTACTAGAGCCGCCCTGGGGTACCTTGGCCACTTTAGATGCTGAGCTGAGAAAGTCAACTCCTGGAAGAATCCACTGGGACAAGTAACTATGAAGAAGACAAGGCAGAAGTGAATAGCAGGAACAAATTTATGAGCTGAGCCTGAAGGGCTGTTTCAATTTCTCTCTTCTTACACAAATATGTCCTCCAGCTCTCCTGTCCCCAGGGCTGGCTCCAAGATCGGACAGGAGCTGAAGGTCCAACAGTGCCACGGGACCTGCACACCTCGGCTTGTCCTAGAAGCAACTCAGGCCGCTGAGCTTTGTTTTAGTTTTTGTTCTTGCATAATAGCATGAATGTTTGATACTATTTACATGGAACATGCTGTGCTCTGCATTTTCTGACTAGCTGGTAAGTCACACACTAGCCTCAAAACTAGATTAAGTTATCGTCAACTAAAGTATTTATAGACTAGCACATTCAGTTAAAAACACAAAAACACTGAAGTGCATGGAATACTTGACTGGCATCAAGATTTTTAATTTAACTTATTCTCTTTGGTGATTGTTTAAAAAACTGCATTTGATGATCTCACCTTGACCCGTTAAAGTAAAAGCTTGAATTTCCTGTTCCCAGCATCAAGCTTCTCTGTGCCTGACCGGGCACCTCACATCAGCTCTGCCCACATCACTCTGGCCACGCCCACCCCTCCAAGCTCCTCCCATCCAAGCTCTGACCTCTCTGCAAGCCTTGCCCGGGTCCAGGGAGCAGGTCTCAGCCCTGGGGCCTCAAGCACAGCCCTCTCTGAAGGGCCATTATGGTAATCCATCTAAGCGGAAAGTTCTCTAGCGTGCTGAATCCTCTCAGAATGAAAACACAATATTTGTAAAATAGACCAAAAGTGCCTCAGAAAAATTATTACTTGGTAGCATATCAATAAATAATGGAAGCCTATTTCAGGGATGCAGCACCTTTCAGCCCAAGTGCTTTAGGTGTGGAGATAGCTTCAATCACTCCCTCCAAAGTAGAATACACTTTACATCCCAGCACTGCAGGTAGAAGAAAATAAAGTGCCTGCACCTCCCTTAAAGTGGGGACTGTGTGGAGACCAGCAGAACGCGTGTTTTACAATGGCTGTGCTCTAGCCACAAATTCATGAAAATTAATTTCAGCCTCAAATAATTCTGAGAAGGAGGTCCAAATGTCAGAGTTAGTGTGACTGAAAGTCGCATAGCAGATAAAGGACTTGCGAAAGTTAGAGGCTGTGTTAGTTACTCTGCCCTTGTCACTGGGACAAATACCTGGTTGCATTAGGCTTTGCGGGGACACCCATACACAAACTATAACAGAGGCCAACACCCGCGCGCTGACCTTCCCATTTGTCTAGCATAAATTCTGTGCATTGAGAGTAACTGGAGTTTCGCTGACAAAAGCACAAATAAAACACAATACCAGCTGTGCTGCTTCTGTCCTGGACATGGATCTACTAAAAACCATCCGTGCCACAGAAATCTGCGTGTCGTAAGTATCAGATAAAAAAAATAACAAGAAGAAGCGAATGGAGAACGGGCTTTTGGAGATGAAGAGAGGCCTATGGGTGGGAAGAAGAAGGGACTGGAAAAAGAAGCCAGCGGGTAGGCTCTGGCCACTTCCCGGGAGGCACAGACACTGCACGGGCTGCAGGCAGACGCCTGTACTAGCCATTTAAAAAAAAAAAAAAAAAAAAAAAAAAAAAAAAAACAATAGGGTTGTCTGCCTCTAAATTAGACTTTATTCAGTAAGTAGTTGAAACAAAGGAAGAACTCATTTGCAACTCTTTGCCCCGCTGTGTTTAATGCCTGTTCAAGAGATGGAGTTCGGTTTTGTATCTGCCTAGAATTTTTGGGAGGAGGTTTGCCTTCTGACTCCCCTTTCCTGTGTTTCTCAAGGTTACTACACGTTCTTAGGCTGGAAAATCTTTACCATTTTGATGCTGATTAAGCCATTGCTCTTGGAAGGAGTAGGATCCGGCCTAGTGAAAGTAGTTTCATGGCAATTCAAGAATTTGGGATTTTGTTATCCTGTTTTACTTCATTCTATAAAATTTTGTACTGGATTTGAGGGACTGGCTATGTGTCTATCTCGTCTTCCTATGTTACTTGCATTAATTGTTGTAATTACTCTATACCAGTGGGCAAAGTTTAAGAGCAGACAGGACATTATAGAAATTAATCCCATTTTCTGCCCTCATGCCTCGAAGACACCAGACAAGCAATTCATAATATCTGTGTGAAGTCATTCTGCTCACTCCACAGGCTGCATTTTCAGAATTATAAAACGACCCCTAACAATGCCACCATCCACACCTGACTACTGCGTCTACACGTTGGTGCTAGTTAGAGATGTCTTCATTCATTCTAGCTACTGACCTACCTCATGACTAGATGGAGGATAAAATCTGTCCCTAAAGGAAACTTACTTCATGGAGTTGAAGCCCCCTGCAGCTTCAGGAGCGCACAGGCTATTCCTGGAGTTAATTCTGTGGATGGAATCCTGCAACCGCTCTGCACGGCGGCTCTTCTCTGTGGCTGGGGCGTCCCTCTGAATCCGATTTTGCTTGCACCAAGCAGCTTGATTCCTTTGACCCTGCGCACCTGTCTGCTCTCTACGAAGCTCCTCTTCCTTCTGCGTCGATACCCAGCCATGCTTTCTTCAGCTCCATTTGTATCAGGCTTTATATGCTCAGCCATTTATTGCTTGCTAACTTTGGTTAAGTTCCCCAAATTAAAATTTTCTAATGAAATAAATATCTGTTTTCAGTAAAATTGTTGGCTTGATATTTGGACCAAGTTTGATTTTTCCACTATGAAAAAACTAAATCGATAAAACTGAACAAACAGATACAAACTTTGAGTAAGTACTGTTGAGTTAGTACTTAGAAGGTCCATGTCAGACCACAAAGAAGCAGGCAGGAGGGCCGCAGAGGCAGGGCTGAGGAGCCTGTCCTCTCCTCTCACCACTTCTCCTCTGCTGTCCTGCCAGTGAGTGCGTGTGGCCCCGGAAGCAGGTGGCGAACAGCCAGACTCAGGCCCAGACACAGGGAGACCCAGCAAGAGGGTGAGCATCCCCGGGGTCCAGAACCTGCTTGGCGGCCTGGAGCTGTGGGGCCTCCTCTTGGGGCACTCTTGAGCACACGGGGGCACCTAGATGAACGTAGGCAGTGGGGTGCGGAGTTGCTGAGCACCCTGAAAGGCACTGCCCTCGTGGTTAATGTCTAGTAGGCGGAGAGGCATTGATCACAGCACCGGCACTGTCGGGATTGTATTTATCAAACGGAGCTAGCATTTTGTTTAATCGCACTTATAGCGCTTCTCAATCAAAGTTTTGAGTACCAAAAAATTTAGATATATATAAAACTATGTATTAATGGAATATTATATATATTATATAAGCGGAACATTTTATATATATATATATAATATATGGGACATCATATATTATGTATACTATATGGAACATTGTAGTTTCCAGACTGAAAAAGCATATATAGTCTTAAATAAAATGTAAAGATTTGTGATTTGCAACAGAAAGCAAAACAAGGGTTAAAACAGTAACACATGCACAATGATGTTTGTAGTTTATATTTAATGCAAAGTATAACTGTCTCTATACAGATCAAGAATAATTATAACATCTAAAAGTAATCACATGGGGTACATAATTATAAGTGATTATATGATATATGATTATTTCAAAATGTAGCCAGATAGAAAAAAAAAAAAAAAAAAAAAAAAAAAAAAAAAAAAAAAAAAAAAAAAAAAAAAAAAAAAAAAAAAAAAAAAAAAAAAAAAAAAAAAAAAAAAAAAAAAAAAAAAAAAAAAAAAAAAAAACCAAGCACACAAGACATGTAAGAGTGGTGAGATTGAAGTTATTCTAGTGGTATCAGGAAAAAATATGAAATTTATGTGCTTTTTTGTAAAGAAGTAGCTGCCAATGTGTGATTTTGCTATGCAAGATTTCAATAACTATGAAGACATGGCAGTTTAGCATTGTAGAAGTGATCCCTACACCCATGCCTGCCACTTAACCTAAATATTTTACTTCAGCTGTGATCACGCCCTTGCCCTGGTGAATCCGGAGTGGTGCTGCTGATTAACCTGCGAGACAAAGTATGTAGGACTTAATAGTGTTTGTTGCATTATGGACGTATGTGTGAGAGAGGTGTGTGTGTCTGTGTGTGTGTGTGTGAGAGAGAGAGACAGAGACAGAGACAGAAAGAGACCGAGAAAGAGAGAGAGTGACAAAGAGCGAGAGTGAGAGCAAGAGAGAGAGAAAGAGAGCGAGAGAAAGCAAGAGAGAAAGAGAGACAGAGACAGAGAGACAGAGAGAAAGAGAGCAAGAGAGAGAAAGAGAGAGAGCGAGAGTGAGAGCAAGAGAGAAAGAGAGCGAGAGAGAGAGAGAGAGAGAGACAGAGAGAGACAGAGAGAGAGAGAGAGAGAGAGAGAGAGAGAGACCCGCAAGTGAAATCCACTCATGCCCCTTTGAGGCAGGCATCAGCATCAGCACATCGCCACAAACAAGGAAATAAAGGTGGGGGAGAGAGCTCGGTGGCCACACCCCTGGTGACACACACCGACACCAACAGCAGCCCAAATGAGGGAGTGGTGCAGGTCAGAGGCAATGGAGGGGACCCTAGACTATACTGGCCACACGTCTCATCTTTCAGGAAAACTCAGAATGTTCTGGCTATGGTCTTCAATTCTAAAATTGGTGCATTAAAAATTCAGTGGAAAGTAACGCTTGGTAAAGGGGGTTGAGAACCACTGATGTAAAGAATATTTGAGTATCTAACAGGTTTCAGAGCACATCAGGGCAAGAAGAAGTCTAATGAGAAAACGAGAAATGAACTCAATGAAATTAAGATGATAGGGCCAGGTAGATAGCTCGGTGGTCCAAGCGCCTGCCTGGCAAGTGCAAGGACTCAGGTTCAATCCCTGGCACTGCATGTTGCTCGGGGCATGCCATGCTGGCTACCAAAATTAGGCCTGTTGGCACACGCCTGTAGTCCCAGTGGTTGGGAGCCTGAGACAGGAGGATCACTATGAGTCTGAGCTACACAGTAAGACCCTAGCAGAAAGGAAGGAAGGCAAGCAGGAAAGAAGACAGACAGACAGACAGACAGACAGACAGAAATTAGGATAATAAGGAGTGAAGCTACTTTTGAAGATTCCCAAAGCAGTGAGTCACACGCAGTGCTGCTCTGTGTGACTTCCATCTCTGGAACTGGGACAGTTCTGACTCATTTTCTTTTGTCTTCTCCTTCATTTCCTGGAGACAGAGTGAACACAAAATTATTTCTTGGGTAACTATTATACACAACTCTCCTTACTTGAACCTGCTCTGATCTATCTAACTTTATAATCCAAAGTTAGCCTGCAAGTCTATGTGTCCAAATTTTAAAAGTATAGAAACAAAATGTTTCAGATTCAAATTAGTATTTCATTTTAATTATCTCATTGTGAAAGGTCCTTTGTCTCTATTTCTTCTTGCCTTTAAAAATATTTCAGCAATACCCTATGTTCTATAGACTCTGTCAAGCACAATTATGGCAGGTGGCTTAATTTATTAAGTTCTATTCCATAAAAGAAAGGACTAGATAAACTCCACTTCTGCCTACATGCAATTGAAAGTTTCAGGAAGTATTTAATATTTTTCATTTACTTCCATTTCTTGATGGTAGGCAGTGCTTAGTATAAAATAACAAAGAAAAAAGTCACATTGTTGCCCTTGCTGCCTACGCAGGTTCATGCTCATGTACTCCGTCGCTTTCTAGAAAATCAGGTGTTGTTTTCACTGCCACTGAAGACACAGCTTCCTCGCAGTGGCTGCTGGAAGGACTGAGCCCTAGAATCATTTGATTGCGTCATTAGTCTTCAGCTCTCCTCAAGTGGCCTCTGCATCACCTGAGTCCCACGGGAGCACCCTGAAGTGGCTGGATCCCACTTACATCACTTATTCACACCCTTCCTTGAACTACAGCCTTGTCTATTTACCAGGTACTGCATGGTACTTGCATATTAAAATACCACAAACTGGTTAAGAAAGCCCAGACCACTGCCTCCCCTGCACCTTCAAGCTCCACTGTCCCTCTACTCAAACAGTTCAGCCTACATTTCATCATACAGGAAAAATGGAAAAGGAGTGAGCCTTCCACTTGCTCTCTCTGTGCTCACCTAGCCTTTAGCCGAACACCCAAATCTTCCCTCAGCTACAAAACTCGCCTCTCTTTTTTCTAATATCCAAGTCTGGTCCTATCACTCTCTTTTTATAATTTTATTATTTTTAATAAATAATAATGAGAGTTTCAAAACATGTTAGTAGGACAGCCATAATAATTAATGCAATGCATATTGTTGTCTTCACAGTAGTTGTTCAGAGTACGAGATGCAGACATGACAACTTTTCTAAACACTACTGGTACAAATATTTCTTCTGACTGAACTAAGAGAAAATAATTGTATGCATAGTCCAATAGTCCATAACAGTAGTGGGTTATCAGTAGAACTGGCATTGTCAGAAGCTGTTGATGTGAGCTTTTCACAGCTCAGTATACTTATCTGGTTTTACTTTTTATACCTTGTGGTTAAACTTTTCCGCTGGATGGTTAAGGCCAAGTTAAAGCAAGACCTATAGAACAAAACATGTAACTTTTGTATCTGACAAGGTCAGTTAAATCCCCTCAGGATTTACCTTGAAACCATGCACAGCAGCTTATAGAACTTTTGTCAGTGTCAGTCATCTGGATGAGTCATAGTCATTGCTTGACCAGTTTGCTCTCTGTGAAAGCCTGAGAGAATGTTTTCTCTCTAGGTGACTCTCCTTAGGCACACTATACACCATGAATCCCTTTCCTCTGTAGCCCCATAATTTCCTTGAACAGAAAATTTGGGATACCACTGAGTTATAGTATGCTATAGTACTAGTTCCATGTTAAGTCTAAGGCATTTAATATTCAGAAAGACAGTGATATTAAGCTCCAGTACCTATGTTAAAGAGTACTAGTATCACTGGGCTTCACTTCTGGAGGATTAACAACTTAATTTCCAGACCAAAAGCTTAGAGAAAAAGAAGGGCTCCAAAGATAGCCAATATTTTAGCCCTGGTCCTTCAAGGTCAGTGAGGACTCGGGATATAAGAGAGCCTGTGCTATCACTGTCTTTTTGATGCTTATTTATTCCATGGCTCCCACTGTAAAACAAAGCACGTAGGTAGTGTAACTTTATTTTCATGACCTGTGAGTTCCCAGTTTTGCTCCTACCATGGATATCCACTGCATGTGTTCAGTCTCTAGTGAAGCTGGCACTGTGGATCCAGCACACAGCTGCTACTCTCCCCTCTGTGTCCAAGACCTTTATCCCACACTCTCTGTGTCATTTATCATTTTCTGCTGAAGCCACAGGCTGATGCCAACACCAAAGCACACCTAGTAGCACAGAAAATAGCAGAGAAAGTCTAGCAATCAAATTCTCTTGCAAGTGGGAACTTGAGGGAGGAGGCCAGAGCCTGTAGGTGAGCTGCACGGTCCTGGGTGAGGAGGGTGGTGCCGCTGCTGCTGTTTGCTGGACCTCCAGGCCCACTGCTACTGCTGCTGCTGCTGCTGCTGCAGGCCTGGTCGTGGATAGGGATCAGCCAGCAGGCCTAGGAGTTTGCCTGTATTCCCCAGAAAGATTCAGAAATTGAATCTCGCTGGTATTATTTGCTCCTTTCTCCAAAAGTAGAGAATGTCCAACATACAGGAAAGATTCTTCTGAAATACCTTTCCACAATAAACAAAAATGCACAGGGTTAGTTTCCTATTGCTGCTATAAGCAATCCGCATGAATTCTGTGCCTTAAAACAACTCAGATGCATTGTGCTAAAGTTCCTGGAGGGAGGAGTCCACAAAGACTGGCACAGAGCAAACCTCAAGAGGCCAGTGTGGTGCATCTGCTCTAGGGGCTCCAGGAAGAAGCCTTGCTTCCTCCCCTTCCAGCCTGTGCGAAGTTGCCTGCATTCCTTTGCTGCTGGCTCCATGCGGCTCTGACTTCTGCTTTTCTGGTAGGTTGGATCTTCCAGAGTGGTCAACTCTTTCTGAGAATCCTCGATGTCACCTCCCAAGTCCTTTTCATTTTTCATGGTGACCAATCTTCACAGGTGCTAGTGGGGAAATTGGGAGTTTGGGAGTGGGCATTGTTCTGCTACCCCAAATAAAAACTAAAGTTAACACCTTTCCTTCTGCAGTGAGCACTTCTGGATTTGTGGACACACTGAGGTTTGCTGCCTATAGGCTCTGTGTGCCTCTGTAGCTGGCACTCATGTGGATCTCTTTGCACCCAATAACCAAAAGGATCACCGCGATGAGATTAAAATTTCAGAATAGACAGGGCCAGCCAGATAGCTCAGTGGACTAAAGCGACTGCTTAGGCAGAGAACAGCAGCCTGGGTTTGATCCGCAACATCCTGTACTGGTCCTGCCCCCAGGGCGCGCTGAGATGGCAACAGAGACTGGGCATGGTGGTGCATGCCTATAACCCCAGTGCTTGGGAGGCTGAACCCAGGAGAATCACTACAAGTCCATCTATATAGTGAGGCCCTGTAGAGCCTGTAGTAGATAAGAAAAAAACTGTAAGATGGACAAAGTGACACCTTCCCGTTGCTTTGTGATTGAGAATATTTATTTTTATTTGTTTCTAGAGACTATGTTCATGGCAAAAAGATAAGTGAATTGATATGCTTCCAAAGTAGCCCTTTTGAAAATAAGGTTGTATATTTTTCTCCTCTCATGTTAGCTAAGAATTTATTTTCATCTGTTTTCTATTTTTTTTTTCTTGTTTCAGAACCTTTGTTTGTTTATTCACTCATTTTTATGGCCAGCTCAGCCCGCCCCGAGGGCACAGCATATGGTGCCAGGGATCGAACCGAGGTCCCTGAAGCCGCCCAAGCTTTCCCAAGCAGGCGCTTTAGACCACTGAGCCATCCCTCTGGGCCCTTGCATCTCTTTTCTATAGTCATTAATACTGTACTATATTCATGTGAAAGAAGGTTTCACCTCTGGGAAATGGAAAAAACTTGGCAAACTGTACATCATAAGAAATCTATCATCTTGGGGAAGAATCTTAGTTTTCTTCTAATCACATTTATTTTTAAGTACCATATTTTAAAAAATTGGCTATGACTTTAAGCTACGGTTTCAACATATGACAGCTACAAATCAGAATTTACTTTAAGTCTTGTTCCCAATTTGATGAAAATTTGTCATTTGTATGTGATTCAAAATAAGGAAAATAAAAAGCAGCATCACTACAAATAAGGGGATGCGATTCTAAGTAGGTGATTTTGTTCCAGGTTAACAACACTGATGTGTGAACATCTGAATATTTATTAGGGAATATCTGAATATCTGACAGTTTGCTGTGATATAAATGACAGTCTTCCAATAAATTATTTATTAGGTTAGTGGCACGGTGCACAGATTGTTGTATAATTGAGAGATTGGCACACCCTTGATTGATACTATGAGAAGCAGACGGAGCCTGGGTAATTTAGAGCTAAGTGAACGTGATTTTCCGAGTGTGTGGCTCCTCTGAGGGGCCCGTGGGAAGCAACAGGCGGAGCGGCTGCAGCACGGGCGCCTCCTGTCCCATTTCCATAAAGGAGCTCGGTTTACAGCGGAGTCTTACCTTACCATTTCCCTCCTTGGCCAGCCTGAAAATGAACGCAACAGCCTTCTCATTAGATGTTTCAGGGGCAAACTGGTCATGACTCACAGCACGAGACTCAAGAAGGCCTTTTCCTTGACCACTCAGCTCGTCCCTCTCAGCTGGAGCCAACAGCCTATGGATGGGTGCGCGGGTCGGCAAATGGCACTTAGGCGACCACAAATGACGTTTCACAACAGAGGTAATAGATGCCAGCGATGCGCTAAAAGGTCTGCAGTGTAGTTACATCAGTGACAATGGAATAAGTTTAATCATCAATAATCTTTCTTTTTTATTTTTTCTGGTGGGACCAGGGCTCGAACTTATGACCTTGCAATTGCCAGGCAGGCACTTGTGTCATGGAGCTATCTCCCTGGCCCCAACCTTCAATAATCTTGAGAGAAAAGCATGTACAAAAATAATTTTATTTTATTCATGTGTCTCTAATTTATTCCCCAAATTCAGTGTGCTAGAAATGTAGGAGAAGTTTAGACTATGCTAATCAGAAGCATGGCTCCTCTATAAACAGGATGATGGCTTTGATGTACCCGTATTTGTAAGTTAAATTCCTTAGCATGATATTATGGCTTATAGAAAGATTACAGTTTCTTTTTATATCTTTTACAGCACTGGCCTGCTTTTCCATTCTTTTATCTCTTTCCATGTTATTTTAAATGTGTGTGCTTTGAATGCAACAGCCCCCAGAGTTATCTATTTGTCTTTTTTTTTTTTTTTTTCTTTTTTGTCTTTTTGAGACAGGGTCTCAGGGTCTCGCTATGCACTTCAGGCTGGCCTTGAGCTCACTCTTTGCAGCCCAGGCTGGTCTTGAACTTACACCCATCCTCATGCCTCAGCCTCCCAAGTGCTGGCACTAAAGGCATGCACCACCATGGCCCTGCTGAGAGTGTCTGTTCTGAGCAGAGATGAACAGAGGACCAGAGTGAGGACCATTTTGCAGAAGTCAGGCTGCAGCCAAATGCTGAGTGACACTGTGCAGCCTGGCGATTCCCGGGTGTCCCACGCTGGGCTTTTCCAGCCCATCTTTGCTGTGCCTCTCTACAGCCGGCTCTCAGAAACCACTGGGGATGGTGACAGAAGAGACACTGCTGTCTCAGTGCCCAACACTGCACTCACATTACCTCAACCCAAAGAGAGTGATTTTTTTTCTTCCAAATAAATTTCCCCAGTTAAGGCTGTAAGAGAGCAAAAGAAATCATTTTAGACACTCTGACTAAATGGATTTCCTTCTTACAATAAAGTGGGAAGATGAATGTCTGCATGAACAATGTGTTCAGAAATCTTAATGTCTAACCCAAGAGATGCGTTTAATTTGAAAGACTGACCACAGTAGAGCACATATTGGTGTGACTCTCCTTCAGGACTGCCCCTGCCTGAGACGCTGTTATCCCAATAGCCCTGTCACTTTCTCACACAGGTCTGGACGTCCTGGTTCATAAAGGCTTTTAGCCGTGCTGTCCTGGCTGCCCCAATAATGATAATCTACTTCTGAATATCACCCTTTCACAACAATTTTGACTTTGGGCAAGAACAGGAAGGCCCCTGGTGACAGATCCAGCGAATAAGGTGGAAGAGGATGCAGCGCATCGTCTTTACTGGTCTGCCTCGATGACAACCAGCACACCTTGCCTATATAGGGGCCCTTGTGTGTACACATTCCTGGCCAAAGCTAACTTCTCCTTGATTGAGGAAGACAAGTGGCTGGTATTTGTCATGCGTATCGCTGCAGACTTCCTGTCTGCTTCTGAAGATATGATTTTAATTAAATTGTACCACACTCTTTGTAACAGAGAATTAGGAGAATCTGTTGCTCAAAGATCTTATTTTATTTTGTCAAAAGCTAACCCTTTATAGATCCTTTTCCCACAAAACTTTAGGTAGCTCACTTGTGTAGAATGTGCAACATATGATCTGAGGAAGAAAATTTTTCAGATTTTTATTAAAATTTTATCACTTATACATTTTTTTTTGACTATAAGAAATGTGTGCTGAACAAAACGAAAGTGTTTAAATTGAAGGATTTACCAAGCTGTTAGGATCAAGAAATTAACATGCTGGGTTAGATAGTCTACATGCAACAGGCAGGCTGTTGTTAGGGAAAAAACATCATCAGTGCTAATGTAAATAAGTTGGCACACTTTAAGGAACAATATTATTTAGAGTCCCTAATCTAATAAACTGAAGTATTGAACGTTGAGGTATGTAATAAGGCTGAGATATAGAAAAGCTAACGTTGACAGAAATTTCAGCCAAGTCTCTCATACTTCTCCAAATAGACAATGAGAATCATAAAATGCTCGCTTTACCTGACATCTTTAAAAGTCCTGCCCAGGGAATATAGGGAGAATTCACGAGGGAAGGGTTAAGGAAAGAGTTTCAGTGACGTCAATGCCCGAGTGTGCTTTCCTTTACCTACCCTTCCTCCACATGGGGAAGACATGCTGCATTAAGAGTAATAGAACAGCCGGGCGTGGTGGCGCACGCCTGTGATCCCAGCACTTGGGAGGCTGAGGCAGGAGGATTGGTGCGAGTTTGAGACCAGCCTGGGCTTCCAAAGTGAGCTCAAGGCCAGCCTGAGCTACATAGAGAGACACTGTCTCAAAAAGACAAAAAAAAAAAAAAAAGAGTAATAGAACGGTAAAAGCCATACTTCAGAGTGGGCACTCCAGCCAAAGGGAAAAATCTTCCGCCAAGCAGTTTCTCGGCTTCTTATGCAGTAAGATAGAACATCATTGCCATTGTACAATATTCCTACTAACTGGAGCCAATGAATTATTTTTTATTTTTATTTTTATGTTTTAGGGAAGGGTCTACAGGGTGTTCAGGATCTCACTACTAGATCAGACTCATAGCGATCCTCACGTTATGGCCTCCCAAGAGCTGGGATTACAGGCGTGTGCCACAGCACTCAGTCGCCACTGCTGGCTCAGCATGCCCCAGGGGCACCTGCTTGCAGGCCCTTTGGTCTCCTGAGCTATTTGGCCAGTCCTTGAAAATGTGAACAAATACAAAATTTATTCTTGAAATCGGGAGCCTCACAAAACAGAAAAGAAAAAATATTGCTTCTAGCATGTGTGAAGAGGCAAGATCCAGGGCGGCAGAGTCCTGCCTACTGCTGGGTAGAAAGCTATTGATTCTTCCCATATGAAGACAAAACATTCAGTCCAACTGTATATATATATATAACCTCTCTAAACTGAAAATGTAACAGCAATGAAAAGCTGTGAAAAAAATTTCAGGATGCTGGCCTATATCAATTTCAGCAAGTTCTTACTCAAAGGCTGGTCCTTACACAATCTAGTAAATTGAAAAATAAGAGATGCTGCCTGTCGTGGCGGTCAACATTGACGAAGTCCTCTCACCCAGGCTTAATAAGTGTAAAAACAGCAAAGCTACTTCCCATGTGAACAGGTGAGGAAACAGCTCATGCACACTGCAGGTAGAGGCAGCCTTACCCAAGCAGGACTGAGCCTCTGACATTTCTCTAGCTGGTAAAAATATTTTAAAATGCTTGGAAGTGGCTGGCAACAGTGGAATTAAGATCTTACCTCACTAAACTTCTCATTTGTGATTACATCCAAAAGGACTTCACACTAAGTGCTGGGTGGAGGGGTAGGGGAGGAAGGAAAACAATGAAAACCACAGCACCTGAGCTTTAAAGATGAAGTACTTATGGGTAAAATCTGTGAGTGTTTTCTCATAGATAAGACCAAAAATATTTGGGTGAGGACTAACCAATCTTAGGTAAAAGTTCATTGCCAAATAACTCCTATAGGCCAATTTCAAGCACCAGTAGCTGTTCTGAAATCAGAAACTCCAGGCTCCACGCTGGCGGCTGTAAGAATACAGCCTGATGCAGCTCAGCTGCCACGTGAGGCCAGCACTGCCAGTGTCCACTTCAGACATCACCAAGCATGGCAGGGGAGCGTCCTGTTGCTAAGAACAGAACCAAGGGCTCTCTGCAAAATTTTCTCTGTCACTGGAGTATTCCGTATTCCAAAAGAGTGGGATTCAATCATAGCCATGGCTAAGATGCTTATTTGTTAGTTCTGTTTTCTCTTTCACTGCATGTGTCTCCTGTTTATACAACACTCACTATGTGGAGTCAAGGGCCTTGTCTTTTAAATTGAGCATGTTCTCCCAGTGACTACGTGGAAGCTTGAAGCCACAGGTAATATTAAATCTTATGATAAAGATATCTTCCCTGTTCAAATACATGTGTGACGAAGCTCAATTCATAAATCAGGCACGGTAGGAAACTAATAACAATAAGTAATGCTAAAGTGAAGCAATCGATTATGTTACAATACTATCTATGAATGACATCTCCCCCTCTTGCACTCTTATGAATATCTTGCTGCTTTGGATGTAGCCTACTTCTTCTGTGATGTGGTCATGGCATGTTATCTATACAATGAGAGGAATTGACATAAATAACATAGGCATGACACTTTCTTATAGTTGATAACAGGGAAGGAAACTGCGCAAAACACAACCAAAGAAGAGGGGCAGCTGTGGGCCATGCTATTAGGCCAGGACCACACCAGACAGACTACACAGACCTCTGAAAGTTCCAGTTGGATTCAGGCAGTGAGTGTTGAGTTGTGTCTCAGAGAATGCTGAGGGAGCATAGTGTACAAATGTGACGTAAGAAACACAGCGCATGTGGCTTGAAGAGGCTACGTGACCGTGGCAGGTCACCTCTCCCAAGGGCACCCATAATCCACTTCTGTGTGGCCTTCTCCACTGTAGCTCCTGTAAAGAATGTTTCCCACGTTCCTCAGCCTGCCTTGATGCTACAAGCAGTTATAAGATTCCTTCCGGCACAGTATGGTACTGCCTGAAGCCACTGTCTGACTTAAGAATGAGAAAAACTAAAATATAACTTTTTCAGTGACTAACCATAACAGATAAGATTTCCATTGGGGTAAGATTTCTTTCCTCTAGACTTATTGTGTAGAGACTCATTGGCCTCTCTGCAGTCTCTGGGAGAAAAATGGCAAGGGGATTTAGAAAATAAAGACAAAAGACAAAAGCTGAGGTCAGGTGGAGGCCTTTATATGGATGAGCAAGAGACTGAACAACAGTAGCGAAGTTTATTAGACTTTTGCTAAGTTAGTATTATGAGGCTCGAGGTTTCCCCCACGGGCCTGATGCTGGATCAAAACTCACTGATTCTAAACGATGATTTATTGCTTAAGTCCCAAAGCTTAGCAGCTCATCACTTGCATATGTGGGGTCAGTTCCTGTAGAATAGGCTTCTCTGGGGCAGCATGGGAGAAGTTGCTCTGCTTCTTCGGCATTTTTTTTTCTTTTTTTTTTTTAATTTTATTTATTTATTTATTTTTCTTGTTTCAGAACCTTTGTTTGTTTATTCACTCATTTTCATGGCCAGCTCAGCCCACCCCGAGGGCAGGGCTGGCGCAGCATGTGGGGCCGGGGATTGAACCGCGGTCCCTGAAGCCTCCCAAGCTTTCCCAAGCAGGTGCTTTAGACCACTGAGCCATTCCGCCAGGCCCCTATTAGGCATTTTTTAAAAATGCATTTGATACAAGGTGTCACTATGCAGCTTGGACTCATAGTAATCCTCCTGTTTTCAGCCTCCCAAGCCCTGGGATTACAGCAGGTACCACCATGCCCAGTCTCCACAGTTGGCTCAGCGTGCCTGGGGCAAGGCCAGCTCTGCCTGTGATGCCTGGATTGAACCTTGGTCTTTGAGCTTGTGTAAGCCGGTGCTCAGTCCAGTGAGCTATCTCACCAACCTCTTAGGTCTTTCAAAGTTTTCTTAGACTATAGGTGGAGCAGATTCAGTAAGAATATCTGGACAAATCCTTGAGTATATGAGTATACCAGAGCTAATTTATTCAAGTTTTGTTATTACATACAAATGTAAATCTGCTTCACCCACTAAATTACTGAATATACTCTAGTTTTAGCAATGACAGTTATATAAGCATATAATATGACTGAGGAACATTTCTGGTGATTTTTAAATTCTTTTTATCTGCTTCTTTAACCAATAGCTGTAATAAATGATAATATTCAAAACCTCATAAAAATAAAGATTACACTGATAATCATTCTCATTGATATATAAGCAATGAATTTATCTTTGAAGACATTTTTTATTGGTGTTTTAAAATTTTCATCAAAAAGAGAGAGGAGAAAAAGAGAGACAAGGAGAGAGTGACAGAGAGGACAGAGAGAGAGAGAGAGAGACAGAGAGAGAGAGAGAGAGAAGGAGGAGGAGGAGGAGAAAGAGCAGGATAGACTGCATAAAAGTAGCACAAGGAGCTCTGCATACTTGGGGCCAACTGAGAAGTGATGGAGGCTCGTCCTTATTGCACATTCCCAAGACTCTGTGAGAACCAGACCATTAGATATAAATATAAGGAAACTAAATCTCTCTCTCTGCCTCTGTCTGTCTCTGTCTCTGTCTCTGTGTGTCTCTCTCTGACACTTTTGTCTCTGCATCTCAGTCTCTTTCTCTTTCTCCTAACACACACACACACACACACACACACACACACACACACACACACACACCCTACATGAATTTAGTATGCAGCACACACCAGAACTTGAATCCAGCACACAGTGACTCTTAGGACCTATTCTGGGGTGGAAGATAGCCTGGAGGACAGGGGAACCCCTCGTTTCTCCTGCACAGTGGCCTAGAAGGGAGAGGCAATGCCCCCCAACTCCATGAGGGCTTCTGGCCCGAGGTACTGAGCCCATGGAGGGACAGCACTGGAACTGCCAAAACACTTAAGCCACTGAGCTAACCCGAAAGCCCCCCCGAATGAACAACTGAGAAAGTCAATTGGCGCTGACTTTTTCCCACTTTCAAACATGGGGCTTTTATACACTTTTATTCTTTTCTTATTGAAAAGTGCTTTAGTTGGGCCAGGGAGATATCTCAGCAACTTGCGTACCTGCCTAGCACGTGACAGATCCTGAGTTCAACCCCTGGTAATGCAAATAATAATAATAGCAATAATAATAGTAATAATAATAATAATAGTAAATAGTGTATTAGTTAGTTACCTCTGTATCACTACAATGAAATAGCTTAGGTAAGCCGGGCGTGGTGGCTCACGCCTGTAATCCCAGCACTTGGGAGGCTGAGACAGGAGGATTGGTGTGAGTTCGAGACCAGCCTGGGCTACAAAAGTGAGCTCAAGGCCAGCCTCAACTGCATAGCGAGACCCTGTCTCAAAAAAGGACAAAAAAAAAAAAAAAGGAAATAGCTTAGGTCACAAAATTATAAGGAGAAAATATCCCTGGAGACAAAGCTTTAGGATGTGGAGGATCCGCAAAAAAATAAACCACAGAAAAAGTACATTTGACAGTGTAAAAGATGATGCCTTCTATGAATTTATTGCTTTAAAACAGTTAAACACATTGGGCTGGGGAGATAGCTCAGCAGCACAGCACATGCCTGGCAGAGATGAGGTCCGGAGTTTGATAGCTGGTCCAAAACACAAAACAAAAACAAAAACAAAAAAACAGCATTTAGTGCATGGACCCCCATTTGTGTCCTTACCATGGATCCTAAATAAACTAGGTTTTCAACAACAAAAAAATGTAAGTTTGAAAATGTTTAATCAATCTATTGAAAAATAAACTTAATTCAGGTTCAAGGATCCTTGAGCATTACGCACCAGTCACTGTTGGCACCTTGTGGTTTAGAACAAAATGAGTAGCTGCGCCACCCCAGCCTGAGTTTCCAAAGGAACTGAGGGGAGCTGCTTGTTGAGACACAAAACGAGCCTGTCATGCAGCCCTGGAAGTGACATGCCTCACATCCACACACTGCCCGCACCTGCACGTGAGCTCCTGCACACACAGAGACATCAAAACCCCGCTCACTGGGAAATCTAACTGTTCCCAAAATCAAAGTATATGTGCCTGAAATAAATAATCTTTTAATATCCAGGGCCATTTGTGAAACATACCATCAGTGTAGGAGAAAAAATCCCGCCACTGAGGTACTTGATATTATTTATCTTCTCCTCCTTAGATTAGATTCTTATCCATGATGAATCTAAGACATTCGTGGAAATGGATTCCAGACAACTATCCTTCTCCAATCCCATACAGACCTCTCTAAATGCTAAGCAGTCTGTATTTTATATCAAAGATACACTCACACATATAAATATTCAGAGCAGTGTGGCAAATACCTCAGTTTAATGTAGGCTTCAATATTTGCCATGCTGCCATAGGGTATTAGTGACCTATCGTTATGTAACAAATAGTTTCAGAACATAAAGACTTAAAATGATAATAATATTCGCTTTCTGCGGGGATCTGTAGGTTGGGGACTTGGGAAGGATGCGGCTGAACAGTACTTACCTGCACCGTCTCCTAAGTTGCAGAGAGCCTCAGAGCTGTCGCTGTTTCAAAGTTTGACTCTATGTACTTGCAAAACGGCAGACTTCAAGTGAGACCAAGTGCCGTTGAGTGTTGGCCCGAGCCTGCGCTTCCCTGTTCATGGTCCTCCTGGCCACGGGGCTGCCTGAGTGAACCTGGTTCCCTGGATGAAGGGTCTGAGGCTCGGAAGAGCTCAAGGGTAGCTGCTCTTTTCCTAGAGTAGAGCCATGCTTTGCAACTTGCGGAATTCTAGGGCAAGGGCAATTCAGGACAACAATACAGGGAAGGAATGGTTCTTCAAGACCTTGCAGAGCAAGTCATTTAGCCCCAGCCCTGCAGGCTCAAGGGTGCCCTGGGTGTCCACCACAGCTGGCAGTGGTGTGGGTCAGAATGTGCTTCCATCTTGCTGGGACATGAGTTTTCCCTGAGCTGGTGCGGATCATCTGTGAGCACAGACCCGCTCAAACTGCTACCCAGGGCCCAGGGATGAATGGTGGAGACGGGTGGACGCCAAGCTGAGTGGCATCTGATTCTTGCACCTGCCAAGGTCTGCATTGTCCGCAGAAAACAGGTGTTCAGAGGCCTGTCCAAAGCTGCAAATGTCCATCTCACTGGCACACGGGCATCTGGCTTATTTGGGCGCCAGGCTACAGGATCCACCTGTGAGCTCTGGTCTCTGAATGGGGCCTTTGGAATCTAGGGAGCCAGTTTCACCACAGCAGGTGCAGCCTGAGCTCAGGACAAAGCCCTGCAAGGGCCCCATGTCCTGCTGCTCAGCAGCTGAGCTCAGATCCAGCCACTGTCACCCAGTGTTGGAGGTTAGTAGTCTGTGGCCAGCACAGGTCCAGCCGAGGGCTGTTGGCCAGCAATACACATTCTGGAACCTTCTCCAGAACATCTGAAGCCCTGACTCAGCTCTCTCCCCCTGCACCAAGCAGAAGGCATCGCTGTCTGCTCTGGATCACCCAAGTGAATCACCCTTTCCTGCCTTTAGTGCATCCTCTCAGTCTGTTGTACTGAACTCGGTCCCTCAAGCACCACAGTTTCTGGTTCAATTTCCCTAAATCTTGGGCACACTGCTTGTGCAGGAATAGCTGCTTGGCTTGGTGTTTCTGGGAGAAGGGAGAAGGCCAGCTGAGGATCTGCTCTGTCACAGTCTTGCTCGGTGAAGTGCTTTTAAACTCATTAGATGATAAAATGAGGGCCGGGGATGTAGCTCAGTGGCGCAGCGCTTGCCTAGCAAGCGCAAGGCCCAGAGTTCGATTCCCGGTACCAAAAAACAAAATAGTAAAAAAAAAAAAAAAAAAAAAGATGATAAAATGAAACGACATTTGCCGGTACAGACCGGCCAATGAGTCCTTATGTGAGGACCAGGGAGGAAATCAGTCAAACCAGAGGGAAGTAGAAAAGAATCCGGGGGAATCAGCAAGAAGCCACTTCCTGCAATCCTTTTTCAATAATCCAACAAGAAACACGTAGTAGGTTTCTCCAGCAGATCTTCTGCGACAGTGGAGGGGCCCAGGATGTGAATGTCTGAGACTGCGCCTTCAACCACCCATGGCAGAGAACACTGAGAATATAGCTGTGGTGACCAAGGAACTGGAACCCACATTTTATTTAACTACAGCTAATATGCATTTGTTTAACTAGGTACTCATGCTTGGTATCTTCTCTAGACAGCAGAATAAGAGCGTAGACAAAGAAGGACTTAAATATTTGAAGACTAGCACTTTGGACGTTACCCAAAAAATGAGATAAAGAGACCTACAGAAACCTAAAAGCATAAATAGGGAGAATGACAGTGGGAATTCCAAAACTTGCCTGAATAAATTCCCAGCTTTGGAATATAAAAGAAATTTGAGAAAGTGAATATATAAAGGAAAACAGGAAAAATTACACAGATCTAAAGTAGGATTTCATGCTGAAAGCACTGTTACTGTGTAAGAGAGTAAAGACTGGAATACAGAACAGTGAAACTGGGGGATAAGAGGAGTAAAACAATCTGAACATTTCCAAATTAATTGTAAGAAGGAAAGAAAATGTAGGGGGCCCGGCGGGATGGCTCAGTGGTCTAAAGCGCCTGCTTGGGAAAGCTTGGGCGGCTTCAGGTACCTCGGTTCAATCCCCGGCACCACATGCTGCGCCAGCCCTGCCCTCGGGGCGGGCTGAGCCGGCCATAAGAATAAGTGAATAAACAAACAAGGGTTCTGAAACAAGGAAATAAATAAATTCATTAAATTAAATAAAATTCTTTTTAAAAAAAGAAAATGTACTCGTGATTAAATGGCAGACTAACACAAAAAATTTATCAGCAACAGTATTGGCCATAGTAAAAAAGTTATGCTATCAGAAGGAAGAGAAATAACCCCAAAATGTATAATTCTGTGTCAGATAAATTCTATTGTTGTTATTATTATTATTATTATTATTATTATTATTGTTACTATTATTATTATTATTTCTAGGAAAGGGTCTACAGGGTGTTCAGAGTCTCACTACTGGATGAGACCCAAAGTGATCCTCCTGTGTACACCCTCCCAAGAGCTGGGATTACAGGCCCACACCGCCATGCCCAGTCTCAGTTGCCCCCTCAGCATGGCCCAGGGATGGGGCCAACACTGCAGCCTCGCGTATTGAACCCTTGGCCCTTGCACCTGCTTGCAGGTGCTTTAATCCACTGAGCTATTAGGCCAGTCATCAAATTCTTGTTTAACTATGAAGGTGAAATAATAACTTCTCAGAAAGAATAAAAGTAAGAATATTTATTTCCCACATGCCTTCAGTGACGATGGCCAGAAATGTCACTCAGATACTGCAATGCCCAGGAAAGAAGGTGCAATAAATTCACAAGAAACATTGGTAAACCTAACTATTATACCTGGGAGGCTGTGAGAAATGGACTTCTTGTAAAATGGATTCATAAATAATGAAAGAATCCATTGTGCCTGTAACTGAAACGCTCTGCGCATGGAGAACTTCTGAGGGGCTCACCCTGCGGTGCCTTGTAACAGACGCAAGACCCAGGTCCTCTGCTCTCCATCATCCCCCACCCAGCGCAGGCTTCAGTCTCAAGGCTGACTCCCACGACAACATCCACCGTAGTGACAGGATGGACGGGAGAGAATGGTCAGCCTGAGGCTTGGGCTCCCGTCCATGACCCGCAAGGACGGACAGACTCCAGCTTTACCAGGATTGAACTGTTCTGTGCTGGTCACTGTAGACAGAGCCAGGACTGGGGTCATCTGGACTGACATCGAGGAAGGGCTAGACCACCTGCTTTCTGCAGAGGCCTGCCGTCCAAACCTGAAGTCTTCAAGCTCTGTCTTAGTATGCAACTAGAGACAGAGTCAATGAGCAGCACCTTAATTACTGACTGTAAAGAACATACCTTTCAGGTTTACACTGGAATGTAGGCAGAATTTAATTAAACATTATAAAAAGGGAAATTGGAGGGGCAATTCAGTGGGTAGTGTAAAGATGTAGCTAGTTTTCTAAGTGTTTGCGAAGCAGTATATACTGAAATAATTTTGATTGGCTATAGTATAAAATTCTATTGGTTAAAAGTTTAAGGGTAGTACTGAAAACAATTTCTGTAGTTTGCAATAAAAGGCTAAATGGAGCATAAAGGAAATGCTTTAAATCTAAGGAAACAAGGAAATGTAAACAAGTAACTGGTTACTTGAAAACTTAATAATTTTTGAAATGTGGTCAACTATATTAGTAACTGAAATAAATATAAATGTTTAATTTATTTAGGAAAGACAGAAAAATACGTCTTTAAAAATTCTAGT
Organism: Myocastor coypus; assembly: GCA_004027025.1. Taxonomy (NCBI): domain Eukaryota; kingdom Metazoa; phylum Chordata; class Mammalia; order Rodentia; family Myocastoridae; genus Myocastor; species Myocastor coypus. The sequence continues at coordinate 10,220 of PVJA010005336.1, read as the reverse complement.
TATAATCTGCGGAAAAAAGACAATGGGAGAGAAATGCTGCACAGACTGGTTATACAAACACTAGGATTGAATCTTTGCCACACGAAAATATGTGTCACCATACTAATTTCAAAAATAAAATTTGAAGTGAGGCAGTAATGCAAAGAAGAGGTAATAAATAATACTATCACTCTCAGATAATAAAATCAATAATGAGATACCTTAACATATCTGTGACATGGGTAACGTTTAAAATGAAGCAAGAGGGGACACCCACTTGGGACCCCCTCCTGTCTGTCTCTCTCGAACAGGAGCTTTCTTTCCCTCAATCAACATGTTCTGTTCATTAAAAAAATAAAAATAAATGAAATAAAATGAAGCAAGACAAAGCTGACTTGCTGGGTATCGTGAGGCACTATAATTCCAGTACGTGGGAGGCTGAGGCAGGAGGATCCTTGTAAGCTCAAGCCAGCCAGAACTACATGGCAAAACCCGTCTTTTTTCCTCCCTATATTTAGGACAGGGTCTGCAGGATCTACGGCATCTCACTATGTAGGTCAGACTCCTAGTGATTCTCCTGTTTTTGGCCTCCCAAGCACTAACTTTACAAGTGCATGCCGCCGTGTGCAGTCTCAGTTGCCCTCTCAGTGCATCCCATTGGCAGGACTGGCAGGGCACACCAGGGATTCATCCCCCACCACTGCACGCTGCCTAAGCAGGTGCTTTTGTCTGCTGAGCTATCAGGTCAGCCCAAGACCCTGTGCTGAGGCAGAAAAAAAAAGGCTAACAAACTTAGGAGGAGAGACTGACATCAGGGAATTCACTTTAGGGAATTGTAAACCTAGCCACCTACCTCAGAGAACCATGACTAAGGAAAGCCCTAAGGTTTATTGAAGATAAGATTTAGTCAGAAGTAGACGTGGCCAGAGCGGACTGCTCCAGGAGCAGCTGGCCACACAGGACTAGTGGGTCTGCTCATTAGTGTAAATGGTTTCCTATTCTGCGTTGTCACTATCATTGTTGGCTTGCCTAGAAAACAAGAGAGAGGTGAGTGTATTCACTTTTCGGTGTAAGGTGGATGGAATCAGGCATTCACCAGCAGAAGCAGAAAGGACAGCCAAGCCAGCCTAAGCCGCAGCGGAGCAGTCAGGGTGGACGGCCAGCAGCCTGTGGTCTCAGGAATGCTGAGAAGGGGGAGGTGGGCTTGCAACAGCCGTGAGGCTGAGTGTGCCAGTGGTCTCCTTGAGGACAGCATTCTGGTTACACTTTTCCACAAAATGTCTTATTTGCATGGAGCGCTTTGGCCTTAAAAACTGCATGGAAGCCTCTTTTTAGTTTTAGACAAACATTTTCACTCTCAAATACTTCATATAAACTTCCCCAAAGCTCTGTCTTCTGTACACAAAAATGTACTTGGACAAATGCAAAGGCATTGCTTTTCTTAGTGAAGACAGAAATGCATATTCCTTATTAAAAGGCAAAGCCATCATCTTAAAAAGGGGAATTCAAAAGAATTTACATGGTTTTGAAAGATGAATTTAAGAAGAATTCTAGGTGATTAAGGCACTTAATCTAAGGAAATTTCTTTTCTCTGTGTTCGCAGAATTTTAATGTACTTTTGAAGCCCACACACTTCTTAATTCTGGACAGTTAAAATTTAAATCTGATAAGAAGGTTAAGTACAAGCGCTGCTTGTTGTGTCTTAGTAAATCTGCAACTTAAGAAAATATTTTTAATTGTCACCAATTCAAGATAACCTTGAAATGTTTATTTATCATATATTCGAGAGCAAGTAGCATGTTGGCCAATTTATAAATTAATTTACAGTAACTACATCAAATGTTTGCAGTTTATGGGTGAAACCAACGCCTTCCCAGGGCTGGTGCTGTCTTGCAGCACCGCTTGAGCGGTGACCTATGTACACGACACCCATGGCTGAGCCGTAGAATCCGAGCAAGTGGATCACACAGCTTTCAGTGGTAGCATGGCAGCTCTCATGCCTTCCCATCTAGAAACACTCAGAATGCCTCTAAGCAGTTCCAACTTTTCAGTGGAAGAGTTTCCAGTATCTCAGGAATACTTAATAAATCCCTCGATCCAAGATGTTAGTCCCTAAAAGAGCTTATGATACTTGAGCAAGTTCCAGCCTGTTCAACACAACTGGATTCCATTTTTAGCAACACATTCTTGATTGTGCTAACTGATTTCATTGTATTTCAATCCAGTCACTGAGATCCCTCTTGTCAGTTAGTGGTGAGCGAACGCCAAAGAGCCAGTGTGCCTGGTCACCAGGAAAGAGAACATTTTCTCCTAAAAAAAGAACACTTACTTCTAAGTATGGTATCTTTGCTGCACAGTTAAAACTAGCATCACATAGGAAATGATTATATATTTAAATAACTTCAATAATTATACGTTAATTAGCTTGCAAATCAAACTGTTGATTTCCTTTTATATGGAGTTGAAATGAGTTGCACTGGACATAGATTATGCTATTCCACCCCAATACCCACTGTAAATTCCTATCAAATGGGAACCAAAGTCTTCTACACCACAGCAAGTTGCCCCAATAACCAGCAAGGCTATGATCCTCAGTGCCTCAAGAAATGGAGCCCCCAATGAGAGACCTGCAGGAACAGATAGCAGGTGGCCAAAGCCAAAACGTGGCCAGGTTATCATTCGTCACTCGCCATGATAAACAAAAAAGCAAAAGATCTTAGGAGGAGACAACTCTTCTTCCAATGGGACAGAGATCAAGAGAGGAGGGGAAGGGGTGAACAAGGCGTTAAGAAGCGCCGAGGACCTGCACCAGCTCTGCCCAAGGAATGGAAACGCCAGGCATGGCAGGCACTCCTTAGTAAGAGACATCTTTGCCTGTCTGGGGCCTAACGTGAGGAAGCAGAGTCGGACTCCATGTTCTAGCACTCGCGTCTGGACCCACCCCGGGCAGCTGATTCCACCTCTTGGTTGCTCCTTCCTTAACTATAAGTGGGGCTAATGATGACCCAGTGGGTTGTGCAGTTCCTAACCGTTGTAATACAAGGTTCCAAAGTAAAGATTTTTTAAATTTCAGAATAAAAATACATTTTATGATATGATGTAAGTCGAATTTGCAGGTCATGTCTGCCACCAAAACAAGTTAAAATTGATTTCATTTGGCAAAATGGGAACCGTGAATATTTGTTCTAAGTCTCTAATTAAATAAACTGAAATTGTCACTTTACAGAAAACATCTGCCAGTGACTTTCTTCTGTGGCAGCTAAGATTTTGAGGTTAAAGTTGTGTGCTTAAAGGTTGAGCTCCTAAGCAATGTACTTGATACAAACAGTACCATCCAGCCTGTCAGAGTAGCATTTCCAGGAATCAGTGATGGCTCTTATGGGCCTGTCAACCTCATCAGATTAGGAAAATCTTGCAAAGGAGAGGAGCACACCCCTGGGTCTGTCTGGGTGGGCCATGAAGGGTGGCCTCCTCTGTTCTCACAGTGGGGTCCTTCCCTGGGACTGCTCCCTTGCTCGGCTTCCTGCCTGCCATGAACCGAGCCATTGTGCCCGCCACGCCCTTCCACCAATGCATCTCTTCCTTGGACCCAGCTGGCTCTGGCTGCATTCCCTCCAACATTAGGCATTAGATTTAATGCTCCTCAGTGGCACCCGCCTCCGCGTTGAGTTCTCCAGATAGTTGAGTTCTCCACACAACCGGCTTCCCAGAAACACGTTTTTTTTTTAACTCAAAGAAGAAAGGGGCAAGTAAAACTGAAGCTGGTAGTAGCCTAAGTGCTCCGAATTTCCGACCTCATGACTCAAAACCCTGGAGAGAAAAGGAATGGGTCTCAGGGTGCCTTATTTCCTAAACTTGGTGGAATTATCTCCTAGGGGCTGTAATGCACCGAGTACCTTTTTCTTCTGCTCAAATGCTGAATTATTCGATTCAAAAATTGAAACCACTTATTTAAAGGTAGTCAGATAATAGATGTACAGAGGAAATAATAGAAAAGTTTTCTTTTTACTTATGTAATTATTGAAGTGTCCGCAGTGCTCAGTGTTTATGAGGCACCTCGTGTGAGCTGCAGAGTGTGTTCTTCTCTTCTTTAATTCCACCTAGAAAGTATTTAGGGTACATTGGCTGGAGCAGCACACACTGTTCAGTGAGCTCATTCTGGAAAATTATGGAAGAATTTGAGTCAAGATTTCTTATGATGTCCATAACTAAAAGTTGTACTTTAATGGCTAACCTAGTAACCTAGTACCCATTCCCAAAGTGATATAAGGCTTAAATACTGCCTAAAAAGTACCAGAAGTACTAGAGAAATAATAAAATTATAAGAAATACAGTATTAATATTTTGTGCTTTATACTTCTTAGTTTCTTATGTTCTCCTTTATGATTTTTGCTTTGGGAGTTTGGAAAAACCAATAAAAATTGAATGCTGAAAAAAATTAAGTCTTTTCATTTTAGCCAGGGCCACATTTTAAAATTCAGAGCAGTTACTTCCTGGAAGCCAATCTGACTTCGACATTCTCTGCCTCAAGTCAGCATATTTCCAGGACATATTGTCTCAATCTTTTCTTCATAGTTTCATGAAAAGACACAAAATTGTGGAGCTTTTCATACAACGTACTATAGCTTTCCATCATTACATCCTAGAAAACACACAACGAACAGTGGAGCGATAAGGAAACAGGGCTCAGTGACATCCTCTGAGGCAGGAGCCTGTGCTCCGCAGCTTTCTCATCCAGCACCAAGAAAGCTCACTTGGCAAAACACAAATTTCACTTTTTTTGCAAGACAGGAAAGCACAGCTCCTCAGTCATAAACCTTCTTCTGCTAGAGCAAAGTCAGTGATTCAAAGATAAGTCTTGCAAGTTAAAACTGTGGCGATGCCAACAGGACAAGCAGGATGAGGTTTGAAATCATGGAAGACTGAGCAGCAAAATGTAGGCATGTAGTACTGGGCGTAACATGAGCTTAAGTTAGGAAAAATCAACTCTTTAGAGAAAACTCTGCCCCAGACAGGGAATTATAGGGATTGCTCCCAGGAGAGCTTTTTACATAAGTCAAAAAAGAAACAGAGAGGGAGGGGGAGGGGGAGGGGGAGAGGTGGGGAGAAAGAGAGGAGAGAGAGAGACAGAGAGAAAGAGAGAGAGAGAGAGAGAGAGAGAGAGAGAGAGAGAGAGAGAGAGATTCTAAACACTGACCATATGGTACAGATGCAGAGGAAATTAACCCTAATATGTTTTAGTATGTGAGCAAGAGAGGTTGTATAGAGAGATCTTTAGAGATTTCTGCCCAACAGCAAATAGCACTGTAGGTCTAGGTAGATTCTTGGACAGATAATGAAGCCTGTTGTTGATCCTACCCAGAGCAGGGTCTCTTTCAGGAGTCAAATTACCAGGCTGTATGAGCAATCACCTCGGCTACTGGGGTGGGAAGCTTCAGTTACACATTAGCCAGTTTTCTGTAATTACAACAGGACACCAGGGACAATTAACTTGCAGAGAAAAGTTGTCATTGTTGTTATTTTGGTTTGAGAGTGTTTTGTCTATGAACAAATGACCCAGCTCTACACTCTTGTGAAACAGGACATCCTGGGGGAAAACCACTAACTTCCTGAGCCAGGAAGTGGAGAGAAAGAGGCCAGAGGACACCCATCCTCCCCAAGGGTTCCACCCCAAGACGCACAGCTCCCATCCCCAATAGCACCACCACATACCATGCCTTTAGCGCAGGACTTTGATCACAGATACTCACTGGAAGCTCTGCAGCAAGATGGGGCCCTGAATTGTTGTTACAACTGTGTGTAGAGCAAGTGCTTTGGGAAGCAAGAAACAAAATAGGGCAGGAAGAAATCATTTGCTTTGTAAAACAACAAAAGTAAAAACATGGCAGCACTGCTATCAATTTGCCTCTGAACCTGGACTCAGTTTAGGACTGGAACTCTTAGCCCAGGCCAGTATCTGGTACCCATTTAGTTTCTGCACTAATGTTTTTGGCATTGTTAAATTCTTTTTCTATTAGTAGATGTTTGCAGTGTAGCATCTATATTTCTTATTTGTATTTAATTGAGTGCACACAATTCTTTGTATAAAGTTAGTTAAATGTTCGTAAACAACATAGATGTTCGTGCATATGGCATAAATATTTTGTCCTAACTTTTAAGCATTTTGTCCTCATGTCTGACTGCGCTTATCCCACATACTCCTCAGTTATAGGGAGCATCTTAAGAATCAACTGGGAGACTATTATCTCTGACAAAGGACTAACCATTTTCCAGGAAGAGGTGCTAATGGTATTGGAAGTTTGTGTCTACACTCAAATGTTAAACAACACAACACACAGTCAAAAATAAAATGAGAAAATGAACATGTCATATGCTCCATAAACACTAATTTTTAATTAGCTATTTCTGCACCCTATGGCAAAGCCTTTGTAAAATTACTGACATGATTTTGGTAGCAAAATAGGAAAATGACCCTGAATTCACAATTACCTTTTCCACTTGAAAATGGTCTAAATACTTTTTTTGAAAATATGACAGAGTTGTGTTGCTATGGTCACAAGTTATTAAGTAAACTCTGTTATGTGAAGATGTTTAGACTTTAGACTTTCATACTCTGGTATGTTATAGTTTCACTAAACTCAGCATAAAAGTGGAATGGAGAAAGGAATAAAGCATTAATTTTCATTTTGATTCAAAATGTGTCTGAAATTTAATATCTGAATAATGCTAGAGGTATCCATGACCTCAATTTCAAGAGACGACGTGCAGAGGGAGAATTCAATTGTACCACAGAGATTTCATTCAATCAAGAGAACAATGAAGCGAAAATGCTCTTCAGGAAAATGCCAAACTGCTTATTGACCAGTGTGATAGGAGCTATTGGAGCAAATAGGATTTCAGACCTGTGTGATTTGTTGGCCTCCTTATAAGAATCAGATCTGTGATTGTAAGAAATGGAAACAGATGTAATGGCATCCTGCTAGCTTCATTGAAACTAATGATGACTGAGGAAGAAAAAATCAAAGTATTTCCATCAAGAAAATTTGACCAATATTAATCAAGTGTCTAACTCCATTAGGTTTCAATTAAAATGTTTATGATTAAAATACAAACTCAGAATTTTCTAATACGTAGGCGATAATATTGGTGTTTAACTAAAAATTATTCATCTGAGTAAACTATAAAAACAGGAATGATGCAGTTTTAAAATTATTATCCTCATAGTGCTTTGAATTAAACAAAGTTTTTAACTAAGAATTGGCACATTTTCTTTGTCACTGATGGGTCAGGAGAGAGAGCCCAACAATCAGATAGGAAATACTTCACTTTCTTTCAGCTATGCAACAACTGAAATGGGGAGCTTGCCACACCAAGAAGAGACAGTGCATGGACAGGTTCCATGGGCCTCCCTGTGCTCCGCTTTGTACGCTGAGAATGGAGGTGTGATAGGCGTGGCCTTCCTCTCATAAAGCCTTTTCTTCCACAGAGTGTGAAAGATTTAGAAATCTTTTTCATACGCTTTCTTAGAGAAATCATAAGGGATACCTAACTAACCTGTGCTGTATTAGTCAAGACATGGACTCTTTAAAAATAGTTTCTGTAACTGAAATACAAAAATGTGAGCTCCTCATTTGAAGAAGAGAGGGTAGAGTGTTTTCCTCCCCTGTATGAAAACCCATGGAAGATGGAGGGTGGAGTTTGCTTATAAATGTGGCTACAAGAATATGTCTACCCAAAGCTGAACCAGCGCTGGGACAGCCGGTCTTAGGTCCCTGGAAGTTCACGAGAGGATTTAAGCACATGAGCAAATGAGTGTTTTCAAATTTTGGAAATATTACCTGGTTGCCATGTGGAAAACTGTCTAACAAAAGATCTACAGAAATTTAGATAATAAATAATAACAATGTACTGTTTGAGGTTTACACCATGCAGACACTCATTATCTGCCTAGATTCAACACTGTTGTAAGACTTTAGCATACTTTTGTATATTCTGAAGAAATAACTTAGGAAAAAAAGTCATGTATTTGAGATTCATGTACAGAAGAAGTGTACATACTATATCTTGATATAATTCATTAAATTCTTCTAATACAGTGGTTCTCAACCTGTGGGGTGCGACCCTGGTGGGAGTTGAACTACCAAAACACAGGGGTCGCCTAAAGCCATGGGAAAATACATATTTAAACCCATGCTATGCCGTGGTGAAATGTTATTTATTGGAATTAGTAATAAATATTTCTCAACATATAACTCAATATTGTTTTGTGATTAATCACTATGTTTAAATTATGTTTGATTTGTAGCAATGTGAATACATAATGCATATCAGGTATTTACATTCCGAATCATAACTGTAGCAAAATTACAGTGAAGTAGCCACCAAAATTATTTTTTGGTTTGGGGTCACTGCAACATGAGGAACTGTATTGTGGGGTCACAGCATCAGAAAGGTTGAGAATCCAACAGATGATTAAAAAATTGTACTATTAATAAAATTTAAAATAAGGAGCCTTGTCAAAATTGAGCACATATCACCAATGTACTTATGAATCAGATCATTTTTTAGATGAAATTACGCTTGCAAATGCCACCTTGGTATACGCTTTTATGTGCTGTTTCTACAGAAAGAGAATATGACATTGAATAGTTGTCTAAGTTCCTCACAGGGTGTCCCTGCCAGTTTACAAGATGGTCATGAGTAGTGATTGGTCCTCTCTTACGCTCTTAGCCTCTCTCTTCCTGAGAACTAATGAGCATAACTGATCACTACAGACCGCTGGCATTTTCTATTACTAAAGTAAGCTATGTTTTCCCAGAAATGGTTCCAGGCATGTCACTGGTTTGAAAAGGGTTAGCTCAGGACGCATGATGTAAGCCATGGGGAGCCTCTGCTATATTCCCCCATTCATCATTGGTGAAGGGAAGTCTGTGTAAAACCCTTGCCGTCCCTTCAAAGGCAGATCCGTGTTTCATAGCACCTCTTTAAGATAAATGAGATAAAATTATGAATCCAATACTTGATATGAGAGTAAATATTTGTACTACAAGAAGCGAGTATATCACAAAGTTTTTAACTAAAATGAGACGAATACCACAAAGAGTACAAAGTCTCAGAGGTAGAAGTGACGCACTGGGGAACTCCCTGAGAAATCTCCTGCATGCTTTTGGCCCACACATTCTTCGGACTCTGCGTGCAGCATTGATTTCTTGCCACATTTTTCTATCAAGTGCACAGAAGGACAATTTGTTTCATCTTCCACTGAGGTTAAAAATGTTGATAGTTGATGTTGGTAAAATATGCGTCATCACTTAGCACGCAGTACTCATGTCACCGCTTAGAGTCCAGGGCTCTTTGAGCACACTAACATTGACAAGTGATATTTTGAACAAATTTTAACATGAAAGAAAAGTAAATAACGCTTTTCAAAAGTTGACCTCTGCAATTTAAAATACATAGCTTGGAGCACACTTCATTTTTGAAAGGGTGTCATAGAGACTAATTGATTTGTTTAAACAGGAAGAAATTTGCCACAGATTGGAATGCAGCTCTGTAGGCACAAGACTTTCCTTTCAGCTGTGCCCGTGTTCCCTGTATGTGGCAGTGTGAGATCTAGCTGCACCTGAACCTTTGTGTCATTAAGCCAGAATGAGTCGGTCCCTGGGCAGGCAAGGTCTTCCCAGCAGTCGTAACTGAGGAATGGCTAAGGACGACGTCAGATCACTTTAGCCCTTTCGTAGCCCTCTAAACCCAATTATTCCAGGGCTAGTTCACTTTATCTGGATGCATGCAATACCCATTGTTGCCTAAGATGAAATATTCTGAGAGGGGAAGTCAGAAAGCAAAGTGATCAACTCACCTATCCTTGCTTAGAAGACCTATGACAACGTGGACGCAGCGTACGTGACCGCCCCAGGCCCTGACTTCAACCCTCTGTGCTTTATGCAGACTTTGCGAGACTGTCCTTGTCCACCCTCTTTGCCCAACAGTCGCTCGTTCTTTTTCACTTTGAATGATAACAAGCTGTACACCAACACACACACACGCACACACATGCAAGCCTGAATGCACGCACACACAAATACACACTCCTACATGTTTTCTACTCATGCTCAGGTAGAAATATGCTTTATGGCTATTCCTAAAAATCTCTAATTTAAAAGAGATACCCAATATTTGAGTAGACACATACATCTGAGACAAAGTAAATGAAACTGGCACTCTAGTTTTTTGTTTTCTAT
>PVJA010005335.1:0-79797 GCA_004027025.1 Myocastor coypus | reverse complement strand
GTACAGGGTCTCTCTTAGCAGCTCAGACTCATACTGATCCTCCTGTTTTCAGTCTCCCCAGTGCAGGTGTGCTCCACCATGCCTGGTGTCCATGAGGGCTCCGTGGGGGCTCTGTACACCTGGGGATGGGGCTAGTGTAGCATGTGGTGCAGGGGACTAAACCCCAGTCCCTGTGGTTGCCTAGGAAGGCATTTAGTCTGCTGAGCTATTTGGCCGGCTCCATTTTTACAATTTGAAATGAACATTTTCCTTTCTAGGCATGCACTGGTGAATATGCTCATCCTTGCTTCTGCTCATCTGTTTTCTGCCAGGTAGAGCTTTCCCTAAGCTTGAGAGTGGACCTTGAATTTTAACGTTTAATACAGGTGACTTTTACCTTGTGACTGCCCTTCGTGTGGCTGATGGATGTATTCGCTTCTCCTAACAAGCATGAGATTCTTGGAGGTCCAGGTTTGCAGGAGGTTGCTGGATATTCTGGCTGAAGAGCTCTGGCATAGGGTGAGGCATAGACCATAGGTCTTCCCTGCTACTGTGTATGGTTTATTTCCTCTGCTTAAATGTGCTGCTTCCTGGGCGTGGCTTATGTAATTGCCTCTTGAGTTTGGAATTTTTTTACCTTTTGGAAAAGTCCAAGTTTTCGTTTGTTTGTGCTGGAGGTGGGACTGGGGCCTCCTGTGTGCTCAGTCCAGGCTCTGCCCCTGGGCCACCAAGCCTCAAATTTAAGTGAAGACACCTGTGCCACATCTGCTGGTGACTCTCAGTTACATTTTGTGGGATTGGGGCCTATCCACGGTGAATGCCCAGTGGCTGGGGCTTGGCTATAGCATCATCCCTGACCTTGGCCAGGGCTACTTGTAGATCTTGGAGGTGGTTATTTCTGTGGAGCTTGCTTAGAAATAGTCTTTTCTACTATTGTCATCCTATTGGAAACTGCTATGTAAGAGACACATTGCCTTATGTCACCCACCCTGGCAGGTGGTGCTGATGCCCTTGTGGAGGAGGCGCAATCTGGCTGGGCATGCCCCAGGGGACTTTGGAGTACTGGCCATGCCCCAGGGGACTTTGCCTCTGTGAACAGCAGAAAGGCCACAGTACAGCGCACAGTTGCTGTGGTCTGAGAAAGGGGTGAGCAGTGCAGCTGGCCAGTTGGTTCCTGGCTTGGCTATGCTCACTGCAGGCAGATGCACCTGGAGCCTGGCCACCTCCTATACCCAAGGACACACCTGCCAGGCTTCCTCTGGTCCCCTCCTTGCCAGGTTACGTGGTCTCTGAAGCTCAGAACAGGGTTTTGCTGGGCATGGCTGCCACAGGATGCTGGGACAGAACACAGTAGATGCCGCTTTTGTCTGGTGTAGAGCAAGACATCACTTGGTGACTGGCGGAGGAGCTGCACCCCACGGATGTGTCAGTCGCCCAGGGGGCAGTCTGAGGCAGCTGTAGCAGCAAGTGTAAACACAGATCTCAAAGGGCTGACCATGGCGACACAGACCTATACTGCCAGTGCTCAGGAGGCTGAGGCATTAGGATCGCTGTGAACCTGAGGCCAGCCTGGGCTGTATAGTGAGTTCAGGGCCACTGAGCCATGTCATGTGGGAGACCCTGACTCAAGCACATGACCGTGTGCTGAGATTGGGATTGCTGTGGTGCCTGTGTCCTTCCAGCTGCAATCAAAGCAGGCCAATCCTTCTTTTTGTGGCAGAAGCATGAAGGCCCTGTTCCTCCTCTCTCCTGGATTTAGTTGTGCAGGGTCTGTCAAGAGATTGGCCACAGTTCCAGAGGCCAGCTTGGGTGGTAGAGTGGAGTGCCACCTTACGGGGATTCACTCAGGTCCTCTGGTCCTGTGGGAAGCTCCTCACCTGCCAGCTGAGCCCCACAGAACATGTCATGGAGATTGGGCAGGGGCTGCTGCTGGGCCTAGAGTGTCTGGAGGTGAGGATCACTGGGCGCAAGGACACGTAGGGGTGAAGTGCATCAGCAGCGAGCCCTGCTGTGGGATCCAGGTGCCAGGCATAGGTTAGGGACAGAGAACAGCTGCCCATAGTGGTCACATTTGTATTCCCAGGTGGGCACAATATGTGGGCTCTGTGGGTGAGCCACAGGCTCAGCTTGCCAGGCTCATGTGTGTCTGAAGTTCTGTTGCTAAGGTCTACAATTCCAGGCTCCCAACTGAGGCCTGGTGAGAAGCTAAGCTGGGACTATAAATGTGTGATCCTTTAGAGCCACGGGATTCATGGGCCTCTAGCAGGGTCCACTGGGGCTGGTGGCCACAGCTGCTGTTGGCTTGCACTCTACCCACCTGGTGTATGAGGGAGGGCTACTGGAAGCCACCAGGAAGACCAGGTAGGGAGTGACCACTCTCTGGAGTGAGCTGTGGAGCCCCCCAACCCTGGGTCCCTGGGGAGCTCACACTGCACTTTGTCTCTCCAGTGCTTTCCTGCTCTGTTCTTGAGTGAATTGTTTTTTGTTTGACAAGCACTGCTTGCTGCGTGAGCTCCCCTGGACCCTGGCATCTGCCCCTCCCATCTGGGATGTAGGTGGGATCAGAGTCTGCTGCTGGGTGGGAAGCACCGACAGGTCTTATGAGGTAAGTGAGGACAGGCCACAGGCTCTGGGATGGTGCTCAGGTCTGTTCTGGGCCCTTGGTATGAAGCGGGCTTCTGCTGGTCTCCTTCCTTCCCTTCCAGCCCTGACCCTGGCCCTGAGGAGCCACCTGGACAAGGCCTGGCTGCCACTGGGAAGCTGAGGCAGTGTGGTGTGTGGAGGGCAGCTCCTCATCCTGCCACGGCTCCATCTCACCTCAGAGTCTATGCTTTGGGCATGTACCCAGCTGCGGTGCCATCAGGACAGTGATGACAATCACTGTGGCCATCGTGGAGGTGACCTGGTCCTAACCCTGAGACCTGGCCTGGTGTGTGCAGGAAGGCTACTGTGTGGGAATGTGATGCTTATGGCTCCACAGTCCGGTGTCATGGATGGTGTGCCTGGGAGCACAGTCTGTCCCTACTGCCCACGTGAGGGCTACGCTAGCTCTGGGTCCACCATGGCCCCTGGTGCTTGTGGCTTGTGCTTTGCACAAGAGGCAGTTCAGGCACTCACTCTGGGTTGGAAGCAGTTTTTGCAGCATGTTGAAGAATTGAGCAGTTTGTGCTTGATGCCAGCTCCTGTGGGCCTCAGCCCTCAGCTGTGGCATAGCAAGACTGGATGTGCTGCCTGTGTGGATTGTCGTGGCCTCACTGGGGTTTTGACATTAGCCAGCAAGGATGCTATCACAGAAACCATGGCAGCGTCATTCGACTTGTCCTAGTGTGTTCTCTGTTTGGTCTGAGGATGTGGCCTGAAACATGTATGGTCCTGAGCACCGTGGAGACCAGTTGGAGTGCCCTGCAGGTTGTGTGTTGACAGCCCATGATGCACTGCCATCCCCAACCCTGGCTGTTGCCTGGTGCTCTGTGGTTGCTAGGCAGGGCCCTGGCTCTGCATTGGATGCTCTCAGTGAATGTGAATGGGTGCTAGTGTGCTGCCCAAGGTGGCCACTTTGGGTCTCTGATTTTACTCTGAGACATGCATTGAAGGGTGGGTGACAGCCAGGGGCAGGTTTCACCTGCACGGCTGCTGCTCCAGTGCCATGATGCTGCTGTTGGGTCCATACCATGGAGGTGGCTGGCACTTGTCTCCCAGGAGGCTAGACTGGCCCCGGCCCCTGGATTGCCATCATCCCAAGTGGGGTGATGCTGGGTACCACAGTGCCCTCCATGGGGCTGAGCTCATTCTGCAGCTCTGGATCCTCTCAGAGCATGCTTCCAAATCCTAACCCTCAGGGCCACAGTGCCTCCCAGTGCTGCAGAACAGGTTGCCTCAGGAGTGGCATGTGTTTGTCATCTTCTGTGGCCTATGGCATGGCGGAACCCAGGGCCCTGTCCTGGAAGCTGTAGTGTGGCCCAGAGCCTTGACCTGCTGTGAGCAGAGGCTGCTCCCTCATGGCTGTCCATGTCTGTATGGTTCCAGCTTCTCTAGGTCCTCTGTCAGGAGCGGGATTCAGGGACAATGAGTGTGCTTGTCAGGGCCAGGCGTATCTCAGTCCTGTGCATGGGTGGCTAGGTAACAGCAGGCTATGTCTCATGGTCGTAGTCCAGAACAGCACCCTCTCACATGGCAAGGAGAGGCCCATCTCATCATGAGGGTCCCACCTTGCCACCCCACAACCCTATGAAGGTCACACCTTGGGGTCATACCCAGCGTAAAGATTTGAGGGACAGATATTCCAACCATGGCATGAGCGGAATTCCTGCAGGAGGGCCACCTGGGCCTAGGATGTTGGTCAGGGGTGGGAGCTTAGTCTGTCAATGTCACAGCCCTGCAAGGTTGACTACTGCAACCATGCTGGCTTGGCAAAGATTTTTGTATTATTCTGTGTATGACCTGTGAACTGGAGAACTCTGGGTGGTTTTGTTTTCTAATTTCCTTTCTAGAGAGGAGACCTTGCATTTCCTTTGTGATTTTGACACCTTGTGTTACAAAAGACTTGCTTTCTGTACCCTTAACACCCACTGTGGGGTGTGCAGTGATAGGCAGGCAATAGGCGAGCACAGCAGCTGCCTGGCCCCTGCTTGGCTGGCTCCTGCCCTGCCCAGGCCCACACAGAGCCAGGGCCCAGCGTGAGGTGGACATGTGCTCCCCTCTCAGCCCTGAGGGACAGATCTGTTTGAGGGGTAATGTAGTCTTTAAATCATACCTCGCAGGGAGTGTTTCTAAGCTGAGGGTGATTTTGCAATTTCTAGAGGTGATTTTGTCACAGATGTGGGGTACCTGCTTGTGGTGGAGCCCTAATGCTGTGGTGACTCTTGTAGTAAGGTCAGGTCCAGGCCTCTGCTGGGAAGCTGCCCACAGCCAGTGTGGCTGGCTGTCCCTGGAGAAAGTACAGGAAGGAAGGGGCCTGATAGGGCACAGGTGCACAGTGTGCTGCATCCTGGGGCCTGAACCAGCACCTCTGCAGGTTGAGATGCGGCCAGCTCTTTAGTATTGGCTTCTTATAGGCAAAGGACAGAAACACATGAGGAACACAATTATGTTGGCTTCTTGGGAGGTACAGCTGAGGCCATAGGGGTTAAGACATGTTGAGACTCTGTGGCTGTCTGGCTTTGTGTCATCCTCTTATTTCTTTGTCCCTGTGCTTCCCTGGGACCCCTGCATGTTGTCAACAAACCATAGCTCCAGGTCTGGTCTGAAGCTGTAGGCCACATGCACAGGATCTGCCTGGCTCAGCCTCCTGGGTCTTGCCTTGGTGCTAACCTGCCTTGCTTTACCAGCCTTCCTTGCTTGCTTTTCCCCTGGCCTTAACCTCTTTGGTCCTGGCACAGAACATCTGGCTATCAAACTCCTACCTTGCCCTACTGTTGGCTTACCACCTGACCTGATCGCCTGGCCTTGCTGCCTGGCTGCCCCACTGCCTAGACTGTAATTTTGGTCATTAAGCTCTGCCTGAGCCACCAGGCTGTACACACTTACTCACAGCTCTGCTGTGCTGGCCTCAGCCACTTGCCTGGCCTCACCATGTTGATCGCCTGCTTGTGTTTGGATCTTACCCAGCACAGCCTTGATATGCTCCACTGGGCTGCGCCCTGATGATCTAGAGCCCAGTGTGACTTTGTGGACCTTCCTTTGTTGGCCTTGTGCACCTTGCCCTGGCCTGTGTGACCACACCTTCCTGGCCATACCCTGGGTTTACTGGCTGGCTTTAACTCTCCCTGGCCTGGTCAGCTGGCCTTCCCTTCCTTCTTTGTAGTCTTACAGCCATGACGTCTCCCCCACCACTATTAACCTGGTCTTGTGCACCTGGTCTTCCCTGGCCCGAGCCTCCTGACCTGCTCACCTGGTCTTACCACCGGTTGGTGCTCACCCTTTGTTATGAACCTCTTGGCTCATGGAACCAGCCTTACCTGCTTAGCTGTAAACTTCCAGTCTTTCCTCTTGACTACTGCAGGACCTCACTCGCCAGGCCTTGTGACGTCATCCACCTATATCCTCTGAGGTTGCAACCCCTTGTCTTTCCCCCGCTTGTCTTCTCATCCAGCCCCACACTGGGCCTTGGGTACCAGGCCTTACCGGTCTGCTCTTATCCTCTTGCCCTTACCACCTTCGTGTTATCCTGACTCCTGTTTAACTTTGCTCCCCTGTCCTTACTGGTCCCTGGCTCACTCATGCTCAGGGTCCTGGGGCACCCTCCTGCTTGAGTTTTTGGCTCAAGAAGGGTGATTGAACCTGTTAGCGTGTTGGTCAGTATGGTCTCTTGTCAAATCTTGGCATCTTTAGGGACTGGGCAGCTCCATCTCCTCCTGTCCCTAGCACAGTGGGCTCTGAGGAAGGCCAGGAAGTTGCCAGTCGCCGTGTGGGCTTTGAGTCATGCCCTCTCCCACATAACCTTCAGCCCCATCTGTGCCACGTGGGCAGTGAGCTCTGTCATCCCCTTGCTAGCCCAGCTCGTGTGCTGAGTACATTTCTAGATGTGCCCAAAGCTCTCTGGGTGGGCTGGCCACAGGGCCTTCAGGCCTGGGCTTTTGCAGGGGGAGGAGGAGAAAAATGCCAGGTATCCATGGGGCTCCTGCAGGGTGAGGTTCGTAGGTGTTGCACTCCTTTGTTAGTGTGGCAGCCTTGCACTTAGCACTTTCCAGGAGCCTCCTGCCGCTTCAGATTTTCGCGATTCCATGGCCGACAGAACACTTCACATCAGGTCATGATGGTGTGGCAACAGCCCTCTGTCTGTCTGCAAAGTGAGTTAGGGTGCTTGTGCAGGCCAGTGTATTAGCTATGGCCATGGCTCTGTGGGTGCTATATTGACCATTGCTGTTGTTCTCTGCAGGCCGGTCTAATTGAAGCCAATGGAGAACTGAAGGTCTTCATAGACCAGAACCTGAGTCCTGGGAAAGGTAAGGATGCCACTCTGGAAATGTGTCTGCTCATGATTGGAGTTGAGTGTTGTGATCTACTGGTACAGCCACGGTGGGCCAGGGCAGCAGGCTACTATGCACCTGTACCCCACACTTCTGCTACTATGCTACCCATTCTGTGTAGGAAGTCAGCCAGTGTAGAACAGTCAAGAAGGCATGGTGGTTGCCTGTGCTGCTTGCTGGGACTGGGCTGTCCCATGCTGTGCTGCAGAGAGACCCTGGTGGAATGGTGTCCTGGGCTGTGTTTGTGTACCTCAGCAGTTCTGGGGTCTGACTTTGGTCTCCAGGGATGGCGGAAGATGATGAGGAGGTCTATTTCTGGGCTGTAGGGTTCTACAGCTTGCATTTTGGGGCCCTCATCAGGGTGCCGTCCAGCAACTGGAGACCTATTGTGTTCCACCCATCATGGCCTTGATGTGCCCTGCATGCAGTGGCCTTTTGTGTGCTGTGAAGGACTCTGGCTGCTCTGCTATCCCTAGAATCGTGGTGGGTTCTCAGCATCAGGGTGGACCGGTAGCCCAGGGCTGGGAGTGCTGGAGTGTTCTGTTTGCCACTTAACTTGCTCCTTGCCATCCATGAGCTCATCTGTCTTTCCCTTAACAGTGTGGCCTTACAGAGTGACTTTGCACACTGTGGCTCTGGGCTGTGGGTGTGCTGTGCCCTCTGGTCTTCTGCTGCACCTATCTGGCTATGTCTTTGTCTCTGGACCTGGAAGCCAGGTAGCCCAGCCGTGTCCTTGACTTGGCCTCCAAAACCAGGTCCAGATGATTTCTTTTTCTTTTTTTTTTTTTGTCTTTTTGAGACAGGGTCTCGCTGTGCAGTTCAGGCTAGCCTTAAACTCACTTTTGTAGCCCAGGCTGGTCTTGAACTTGCACCAATTCTCCTGCCTCAGCCTCCCGAGTGCTGGGATTACAGGCGTCCGCCACCACGCCCGGCTAAGTCCAGATGCTTTCTGTCTGTCACCGTCCTCTCTTCACCCTATCCTCCATGAAGGGCAAAGCAGGAGAAGGCCTCAGTCCTCAGCCTACCCACATCACCAAGGGTGTGGGGCATGAATGCCTGTCCCCATGGCAAGGACTCTCTAAGTGTCCCAGGATGGCTGTGTGTACAGAACCACTGGGCCGAGGGGGCACTTGGTCTTTCAGTGTTGGCAGCATTCTCAGCCTGCTTGAGAGGAACAGGGCTCTCTGTGTCTCCTTCTGAGTGTCAAAATTTTCAGAAACTTAGGCAGGATACTTACTATCCCAGCGATACAGCAGTTAAATAATTCTGAGGAGTGATATGCGATGATGTGATGTGATGTGATATGAATGTTATGCTATGATATGACATGACACGATCCTATCCGTCAGATAAATAATTCCGTTAAAGTGCACAGCTTCGCTTCTTTGGGCATGCGTGATGATGCCTCTCTCCGGGGGTTGTTTAATTTTTATCCTTGCTTACCAGGAATAAGCATTGTTGACATGTTGAGGCTCTGACTTCCCTGAGCACTCACCTGCGTACAGGTCCATGCCAAGTTCAGCCATGAGCCAGGCTGGGTGGGAGGGCCAGGACACACCATGCAGTTCAGATTCATGTTAAGTCCAGCTGTGATATGGGGCCAGGTGGAGGGTCAGGATCAAGGCACAAACCTCCTGTGTTGGTCCTGCATCAGACAGTGCTTCTTTTGTCTTGAGGGACACACCTGCTGGTCTGTCATGGCTGCCAGTGTGCCTGCCACTGCACCCACTGCCTGCGTCATTTGGTGGCACCTCATAGTGGGGAGACCTGGGCTTCCTCTGGGCCATCCCCAGTGGGACATCCCTTTGTTCTCTGTTGTGGAGCTGAGGGTAGAAGCCAGCTGCACTTACTCCAGGCAAAGCTCATCACAGAGCTCACGACCCCAGAATGTCCTGTGAATGGCACCCACATGTGATACCCAGGGTGGCAATGCTCAGTGAACTGGCCCTGGCCCCTGCCTCACAGCCCAGGTGTTTTTGGAGTGTTTTAGCTTGGAGGCTCAAACTGCTGTGGGAGGACAGAGGCAAGGAAGACGAGCAGAGAATAGGCTATCCCTGTGGTCACCCTCAGCTAGACATGGCCTGTGTCTGCCAGGATTCACAGAGCCGAGTCTCGAGTACACACAGTCTGACTAACTGCGTGACTGGGATGGAAGTGGGTGGCAGCTCCTGTCCCGTCATGTGGTGAACCTGGGCTGATAGCCCCACTGAGTCCTCTTTCCTCCCAACACTGCTCCATGTCGAAGCCTCCGGCATTGCATCATCTCCTGCTGCTGCTCAGGTCATCTCCTTGTTCCCCTGTGTGTCAGCATTCTCCAGGGCAGCCTTGAGTGATATATGGACATGGCAGGGAATTTGGTTGTGGGACCAGCGTGACTGGAGTCTGCTGGGCAGTAGTACACACTGGAGTCTTGAGGCTGAGGTCTTCCTTCAGGAAGCCTTGGATTTGTTTTCAAAGGCCTCAGCCAGCTGGATGCAGCTGTGCCATGCAGCTCCTTACCAAGTGGCTTGCCATTGTGGCTTTGTCAGTGGATGTAAAAAAGTATATCCCACTGAGCCTTAGAGCTCCTCCGCTTACACAAAGTGTACCAGGCTAACCTTGCCTCAGAGCCCGAGAAGAGCACAGGGCAGTGGATGAACAGTGAGTCTCATGTGGTGTGGTACCCTGGATGTATAGTCACTTGGTGACAGGCTGGCACGAGTGCTAGTGTCCTCTGTGTGTGGCCGTGTACTTGCAGCCTCATGGTGAGTGCCCAGGTGGAGAACTGCTGGTCCCAGACAGTTCACCTTGAGTGTGATGGCTTGAGGTGCTCTGCACCCTCACAGAACTACATGGTGTCAGCCCTCAGCTTTGCCTGGCTTCTTCCTGGGCTGTGAAGGTGGCAGGGTTTTACCCTGGTTACCTTAATGGTGTCCACTGAGTGAAATCATCCAGGCACAGAAAGAGAAGCACTTCATGATCTCATTTCTGTGTGGAATCTAAAAGGCCCATCAAATACACAGAAATGGAGAAGAGAACTGCTCACCAGCTCCAGGGAGAGACAGAAGACTGGCCCAGCAGCACTGATCCCAACAGGTGCCAGTGGCTGATGCCATTGTGGTATTTTCCTCTGAAAGTGACTACTTCCACAAGGCAGGCTGGAGCTGAGTGGGAGTCCAGTGCAGCACCCACGTAGCTGAGAGTTTCACTTGGAGCCATCTTGGAAAAGGATCAATTATTTGCACAGAGCAGCTGCTAAGAAGTTGTACTCCAGGCTTTCGGGTGCCACCCTGCCACCGCACTGAATGAGAGATGGCTATAGGAGATGGCCACAGAGTGGGAGTGGGTCGGACATAGACTCCCTTTGAAGTTTAAGTTTGGTTAGGAGGAGCACCGAGGTCCTGTCCGATGGTAGGAAGGGAGGCCCGCTGCATGTGGATTTTAGAAGTGGTTGGATCTGGAAATGCTGCCATTAAGTCTGTAAGACTGATTGAACCCCTCTACTCTGCTAGATCCATTGGGAATAGAGACACACTTATTTATTGGTTTGCCAATGTGAGTGGGGACATGCCTCCACTTGGACAAGTGCAACAGGCTGGGGAGTGTGGGCAGAGAGAACATCGTGGTGGGACTGGGACACCTTGTCAGTGTGCAGGCTTGCAGAGCTAGGCAGAGAAATCTGACTTAGGGTCCTACACTGATATCCAGATATTTGAGCATGGAAACAAAATAGGTCTTACTGCCCCATTTCCCTTATCTGCTGGATTTTGAGACTGCAGACCCGGGGAAGAGAAGAACCATGCCAGATCACGTGGCAGGATTTTGGGGCTCATCCCTCCTCCTCCTTTCCTTCCTCGCCCTCTTCCTCCTACGATCTCCCCTTTTTCCCTCCTTCTGTCAGTTCCTTGGGACCTGGTGTTTTATTTCCTCTTTGAATTTTTTTCTTTTTTTGCTCCCTTTTTCTTATTTGTTATTTTTCTGTTATTTTTATTCAAGTCTGTTAATGATCTCTTACTCCATAACAGGATCCTTTATCTCATTTCTCTTTCCTCTTTATGTTTCCTACCTTGATTTTCCAAATTTTACTTCTTTCATTTTCCTTTTCCCTACTCCATCTTTACTAGTGTACCAATTAAGCTCTATCAATCTTTAGTTATTTAGTTAATTCTTGCTTTTATTGTTCAGTTCTTTTCTGTTGTTGGAAACATAGTTGTTGATTTACTGTATATTAGTATTGGTTTGTGTTTGTGTTTATTCTATAGACCTTTTTTTCTGTGGTTAAGTAGTATTATTATTATTGTTATTGTTATTTAAGACTGGGGGCGCCCGGCGGGATGGCTGAGTGGTCTAAAGCGCCTGCTTTTGAAAGCTTGGGTGGCCTCAGGGACCGCGGTTGGATCCCTGGCACCACATGCTGTGCCAGCCCTCCTGCTTTTGGGGTGGGCTGAGCCGGCCATAAAAATGAGTGAATAAACAAACAAAGGTTCTGAAACAAGAAAAAAATAAAATAAAAAAATATTAAAAAACAAAACAAAACAAAAAAAGACTGGGTTTCACTCGGTAATTTAGGCTGACCTTGAGCTCACTTTGTAGCCTCGGCTGGCCTCCAGCTTGTGGTGATCCTCCTGCCTCAGCCCCCTAAGTGCTGGGATTAGGCATGTGCCACCAGGCCTGGCTATTATTCCTTCTTAAGTTACATCAACATCCAGTTTGTCTTCAACTGTATTATTATTGATTTTACTGCTGTAGCCAGGGTGGCATAGATGCTATTAACTGATTTTTCTGTGTTTGCCAGTACATCAGACTTCAGTGTCTCTGTCTCTCTCTCTCTCTCTCTCTCTCTCTCTCTCTCTCTCTCTCTCTCGCACACGCACACACAGACAAGGCAAGAAAATGCCTCCTAAAACCCCAAATCTCCCAAAGCTTATCCACTGGGCATCAGTGGACAGGAAATCAAAACCCACACAGCTGAATTATACAAATGATAAAGGAGATTTTACAAAAACCAATAACGTGGCGCTCAGTGAGTTCAAGGAAGTGTAGCCAAACAGGTAATAGACTTAACAAACAAAATGAGTACAGAATGTACAATAGATATTGTAAAATTGGGGGAAAAAAACTTCAAAAGGAAAGAGAGATTGGAATGAGGGAATGGACGAAAGAAGGAAAAGTGAGAAGAAAAACATATATAAAAAAGGTAGCTCAGTGGCACAAGTGCCTGCCTGGCAAGTGTAAGGTCCTAAGTTTGATTCCTGTTACAAAAAAAAAAAAAAAAAAAAAACAGAAACCAAAACAAAACAAAAAGATAGATATACTATGAATTCCTCTCAGTTCATTGAAAAGAAGTTTGTGCAAATATTGTTTGGACAACTAAGTGCTGATATCTTGTACTTTGAGTAATTAATTTAAAGATAACAATAAGTGGGCTGGGAGATAGTTTGATGGTCTAAGTGCCTGCCTGACAAGTACAAGACTTGGATTTGATCCCAGATACCATGTGCCATGCTGTCCCCAAAACCCCAGGTGTGCTGTGCTGGCTACTGAAACCAAGCATGGCAGTGCATGCCTGTAATCCCAGTGCTGGGGAGGCAGAGATAGAAGGATCACCATGAGTCTGAGCAGTGCAGTTGAGACCCTGTACTAAACAAATAAGTAGGGGGCCAGGGAGATAGCTCCGTGGCACAAGTGCCTGCCTGGCAAGTGCAAGGTCGTGAGTTTGAACCCTGGTCCCACCAAAAAAAGAAAAAAAAAAAGAAACCAACAAATAAGTAAAAAATTTTTTAAAAGATAACAAGGAATGTATTAACCATACTACTTTGTTTTGAAATTTTATTTTTTCTTTAAAAAAATATCAGTTAAGTTTCAGAAAACACTATGGAAAGCTAGTTGAGCTAAACAAAATGATACAAAACAATAAATGACCACTTTAGCACAGAATTAGAGTTAATAAAAAGGTACCAGACAGAAATTCAGGAGATCAAAAATTCTTTGGAAAGTATGGGGAGTTGGAGTGACTACTGTGAGAACAGTGTCAGAACTGGAATACTCAAAGATACCTTAAAAACAAAAAGAGAACATGAAAGGTCGATCTGACAGCTACTAGATGATATTGAAAAGATTAAGGTTGATTAGAGTTGGGAAAAATCAGAAGTTAGCACAAATGGCATACAATTAAGTTATAAAATAGCAGAAAATGTACAAATATGGGGAAAGGATGTACTACACATAAATAAGGCATGTAGAGTCCCAAATAGGCTTCATTGGAAAAGTCTTTATTTCACAAGACATAATCAAAATTCCAAAAGTTCAGCACAAGAATAGAATCTTGATAGAATGAAGCAATGAATTACTTATAAAGATACATCTACTAGAGTTCAGCAGACTTCTCAAAATAAACATCAAAGATTAGGAAAGTCTGAAGAGTGTCAAGCCCAAAACAATGTCCAACCCAAAGACTGCTATATCTTGCAGAACTGTCTTTGAAAATAGATGGATAAACAAGGTCTTTCCATGACAAAGAGCATCTTAGGAAATTGATGACCTTCAAACCAGCACTCTGAAAATTTCTAGAAAGAAATAATGGAACCAACAATGCTAAAAACTTCAAAACAGTGAATAGTTTTTTTTTATTTGTTTGTTTGTTCTTTTGGTGGGATCGGGGTTCAAACTCATGACATTGCACTTACCAGGCAGGCACTTATGCCACAGAGCTATCTCTTTGGCCCCAAAATCCAATAGTTTGCTGTGTACAAGAAGGACTTTTAACCCCAAAAGAAATTCATGAACTAAAAAAAAAAAACAGCATTCCATGCAATGGGGACCAGAAAACACACAGGAGAAGCTATCCTGTTGTTAGACAAAGAGGACTTTTGAAGTGATCGGAAGAGGTGAATACATATTGGTTAAGGGAAAAATTCAACAAGAAGAAATACTAACTATAAATATAAGTGCCCTAAACATTGGTACATCCACATAAATAAAGCTAATGCTGTTGATAATAAAAGATAAGATAAACATCAACATGATGATAGTGGGGGAATCTTAATATCCCATTGTCACAAATAAATTATCTAGGTGAAAAAAATCCATAATGAAATACCAGGATTGAACCAAACTTTTATACAAATGGGTTTATCATGTTCATGATGAAGCTGTAATTCTTGCGTCTTGCTGCTGGCTGACTGATTTAAATGTGTTGCTTTCCTGCCAGCTTGAATCACTGATGGCTCAAACTGGTGGAAACATGGTAATAGGTATCTACAGTGTTCTACCCAATGGCAGAGGAGCACACATTCTTAGCAGTGTGTGGAACCTTCTCCAGAATACTAGCCCATAAAGCATGCTTGAGTAAATGCAAAGAATCAGAATTATCTCATGAATATTGTCAAGTCATACTGTAATGAAAATAGAAATCAATGAAAAAAGAAACCATAAATATACACACAGGTGGAAATTAAACAATACACTCCGAATAATGAATGAGTCACAGAGGAAGTCAAGAAAGAAATTAGTTCCTAGAATCAAATAATACCAGTGCAACATACCACAACTTATGAGACAGCATGAAAGCTGTCCTAAGAGAGAAGCATATAGCATGAATTCCAACATCAGATAGAGTGAGCTTAAATAAATAACCCAGTGAAAAATAAATAAGGTGCCAGTGATGCACCTTAAGGTCCTAGAAAAATAACAGTCCAGATCCAAAGGTAGTATGGAAAGAAAAAAGTTATAAAGCAATTAATGAAAATAAGACTATAGCACATATACACACATGCACAATAACTCAAAGAATTGGCACTTTGAAAGAACAGACAAAATGTTATCCAGTCTTACTAATAAAATCCAAATTAGTGAAATTAAAAATGAAGAAGGTAGGGGCCAGGGAAATAGCTCTGTGGCACAAGTGTCTGCCTGGCAAGTGCAAGATTGTGAGTTCGAACCCTGGTCCCGCCAAGAAAAAAAAAAAAAGATGAAATCAAATGGATATCACTACTTTGAAAAACTATATTCCAATAAATTTGAGAATCCAGAAGAAATAGATAGATTTCTAGGTATATATGAATTATCAAAACTGAACCAAGAAGATAGAAAAACCCTAAGTAAGCTTTAAGGTAATGAAATTGGCTTAAGGAAGCCATAATAGGTCATGAAATACTATAGCAACTTTGAAGTAAGCCATAAGTAAGGTAACTTTTAAGTGAACCATAGCAGGTAATGTAATTGAAGCAGTAACTTAAGAAGCTTAGCAACTAAGGAAAGCCCAGGACCCAGTGGATTTATCACTGAATTCTACAAGAAATTCGGGGAACATCTAATGTCAATATGCCTCACACTTTTTTTTAAATGAAATTGAAAGGGAAGGAGTACTCTCAAGGCCTTTTCTGGAAGCTGGCATTACTGTTCTTCCAAAACTATAAAAGGACCTAGCCAAAAAAGAGAACTACTAGCCAATCCTTTAGTGAACATAAATGCAAAACTCTTTGCCAAGACCCTGGCAGACAATGCACTAAATTATCAGAAAGCTCATATACCATGTCCAGGTAAGCTTCACCCCAGGAATGCAGGGATGGTTCAACATATGTAGATCAGTACATCACATAAAGAGAAACAAGGACAAAAATCACATATCATCTCAGTAGCTATAGAAATTTTTTTTAATAGCAAAATCTGACATTCATTCATGATACAAAACCCTTAAGAAAATAGGTATAGAGGGGCCTTACTTCAGTTTGATAAAAGCCATTTGTGACAAACATTAGGATGAGGAAACTCTGAAGACTTTCTAAAATCAGGAATAAAACAAGAAAATCCCCATAGTCCTCAAAATATTAGCCAGAGCAGGCAAAAGATAGCAATGAAAGGGATACATTTAGAAAAGGAAAAATTATTACTTGCTGGTGACATGATCTTCTACATAGAAGAACCAAAAAATTTCCACCAAAAGACTCAGAGTTAATGGCCAAATTCAACAGCATAGCAGGATACAAATTAAGCATTCAAAAATAAGTATCAAAACTGGGCATGGTGACACATGCCTATAATCTCGGCACTCAGGAGGCTGAAGCAGGAGGATCATTGAGTTCAAGGCCTTCCTAGGCTGCACAGTGAAACCTTGTCTCCAAAGGAAAAAAAAAAAATAGTGTTCCTCTACCTCAGCAATGAACTCACTGAAAAAAATTAGGAAATAATACCATTCCCAGTAGCACCAAGAAGAAGGAAATATGTAGGAATTAACCTTACCAAAGAAGTGGTAGACCTCTTCAGTGAGAATTACAGTCATCTGAAAAGGAGCTCAAAGAGGATATCAGAAGATGGAAAGATACCCCGCTTCTAATAAGCAGAACCAGTATTGTCAGAATGACCACACTTCCAAACTTTTAAGAAGATTTAATGTGGTTCCCGTCAAAATACCAACAGCAGACTGGAGAGATAGCTTGGTGGTCTAAGCACCTGCCTGGCAAATGCAAGGACCCAGGTTCCATCCTTGGTAGTGCATGCTGTGCTGCCCTAGTCCGAGCTGGCCCCTTACACATCTGTAATCCCAGTGCTGGGGCAGCTGAGACAGGATTGTCAGTACAAGTCTGAGCTGCACAGCAAGACCCTGTACTAAATAAATAAATATTTTTTTTTGTAAATATTTTTTTAAAATTAAAAAAAAAAAAATCTCAATAGCACCATCGTAGTACTAGAGAAAACAATCTTGAATTTCACATGCAATCAGAAGAGACCAGAGAAGAGCAGAAGTAATCCTGAGCAACAGGAAAAAGGCAGGAGGCATCAGTCCCAGATGTCAAGCTGTGTTACATGGCGACAGTGGTACAAACTGTGTGTCATAGTAGACAGAATGGAGGTGGACCTACCTCCCAGTGGCCCCTGCTGTCCCTGCACTTTTCAGCAGGGTGTGCTGGGTACCTTAAACATACTTTAAGAAACTAGGATATTAGCCTTTGCATATTTAAAAACTTAGTTTAACAAAATACTAAGCCATATGATTTTATAATTCAGTATCTTAAGTTGTAGTTATGAACAGGATATGATTAGTAACTAAAATATGAATAATTAGAATATTTTGCTTTGCTAGTGGATTGCAGCAGACTGTTCATAAGCTGTATTTGAAACCTTCCTTTAGTTTCTTAGAATATGTTTTTTGGAATATGCTTATGCTACAGTTGTACTGAGGAACTGGCATGTGCATGCACAGTTCCATGCAGCTCTTTTGAAAAGACTTTTCAGTAGAGTCTGCTGTTCAAGGAGTGGTGTTCCTAGTGAATCTGCTCCTGGGCTGCGTCACAACTTGGTGGCCTAGTAACAGCTGCCTCCTCAGAATAGTTACCTGTGGCATTTGACCAGTATTGCTTTATACATGTCAAATTAGCACAGAGGGAAATGCTACTTTACTGAGCCGAGGGTAGCAGGGCTGCTAGTGTCGGACTAGAGCAGTTGGGGATGTTGGACACAGCCTAGTCCCTGCGACACAGGGCGGGAGCTGATGGAGGGATGGGCTGAGAGCCAAGCTCCTGGGGTGTCTCCCACAGAGCAGTTTAGGAAGTGTTGCTCTCGTGAAGCTCTCATGTTTAGGCCCATTCACAGAGTAGCATGGCCCAGACCTGTGCCCTTGTATTGTAGGTGTGGTGTCCCTGGTGGCCGTCCACCCATCCACGGTGAACACGCTCGGAAAGCAGCTCCTGCCCAAAACCTTCGGACAGTCCAATGTCAACATCACACAGCAAGTGGTAAGGTGGAGGGCGCGCCTGGGTGGGAGGTGCATGTGCGCCTGCAGGATAGATCTAGGAGTATAAACAGTGGCTAGGGTTGCTGATGGCCCTCAGTGGATACCAGTGGGGTCGACAACGTCCTGTGGTGATGCTCACCAAGTTGCTGATGTCCTGCAGTGGGCTTACTGGTTCAGAGTGCTTGTCCTCTCTCTGACTAGGTAGAGGGTACCAAATGTGTTGGGTGTTCCTGGCATGCTTGGCAGGTATAGCATAGACTGTGACCCAAGCCCAAGCAGCTTCCTGCCCAGACCTTTGTGCCTGCACGGTCCTCTGTAGTGATAGCACCTGACCTCACAGTCGCTGTCCTGGGGGTAGGGGCCAGCGCCTTCCTCCTGTCACAGGTTGGGGGTCAGGAGATGTGGAGATGGGTGGGTCTCACAGTAGGGCCCCTGCCCACTGGGCTGCAGTTCTTCTTGGGCCCAGAGGTGCTCAGGCTTCCTGGGCAGCCTGGTCTACAGGCTTGGCTCCGGGCACCCACCCAGCCCCAGGCCTCAGTGATATCTGTGTCTCTTGGGCCTGGCCACATTCCACTCCTCCTATAATGCTCCCACCCTCCCAGCTCTCATCTCGCTCTCCTCAGAGGGCAGCCCCCTGCCCCCAAGACCCATGTTTAGAGTAAGAGGCGTGGCTCTAACACACAGTTACCCAGTTCTCAACAGCTTTCCATTGGTTCCTACTCCCCAGAAGTGATCCTGGGTGGGTTCTCTGGTGCTGTCTTCGGGGTGACTTTTCTGTGTATCCCATTTCTTCAGAAAAAACAATGATGCCTGCATATTTGACCCCTCCTACCTTTTCTGTTGAATTTTCTGGTCTCAGTACCATTGGATAAAGCTGAAAAGCCCAGTTTTGTTCTGCCTTACCACTTCTCTAGCTTGATGGGACAGGCACCATGTCTGTGTGAGCGGAATTCAGCTCCTCCATCACAGCAGTGGCTCCCTCTTGTCTGGCATGGGTGGAGGCATGCCCACGAGCAGTTGGCAGAGGCACGGGGCTTCCTCATGTGAAGGCGAGATCCCTCGCCAAGCTGAGCTTTGTGGCTAGAGCTGGTGGCGTTCTCCTGAGCTCTGAACAGCACCCACATGAAGTAAGCTTATGTGTCATAGGTGACTGGGACCTTTTTATAACCAAAAGTTTAGAAAGGCACCCTGGCTGTTCTGATGTGGGCAGTGAAGCCTTTCCCTATTCAAGGTGATGGACATGGGCAGGCACTGGGTCCTGTGCTGTCCCATTCAAGCCTAGGAGGAGAGAGCATGAGCAGGGTGCTCTCGTGGGGCAGCCCTTTGCCAGAGGAAAAGCTGGGGGAGGGACACTCCCTGTCTTGGATGGCTTCACCTGTGACCTCCCTGTCAGGTAGCTGGCCTTTTCCTGCTTTTTCGGATTTCATGTAAGTGGAATCACAGCATCCACTGACACAGTCTGGATTGCAACTTTTAGGGTATGTGGGATAGAGATATAGACTCGGGAAGAGATGCTCTGGCACCCCATTCCAGTGGGGTGTGCTCAGTGATGAGTGCTCCCCTGGCAGGCCTCAGCGCCTTAGAACCCCACGTCTCTTGGGTGCTGGTACAGCTAGCTGCATGGAGGAGGGGTCTCTGTGAGGGTGCGGGTCAGCAGGACAGGGTCTGAACTGCTGCCCCCCTCCTCTGAGCCAGCTTTTCCTGGAAGCGAGGGCAGGAGAGGAGAGCTTCTGTGACCCAGTCACTTCCCCTGTGCCTCCAGGGAGTGGGACCAAGCTGACTCCACCCAGGGAAGCAGTCTTTGCTTGTGAGGGCCCCAGCTCTCCCTGTGTGATGTGTGAATGGAGTCTGTGACGGTGGGTTCCTGCCTCCTGCCAGCCTGGGCAGCTCCTGGGGTGCTAGGCCCAAACCGTTGTGCTGTGGTACCCATGCTGGGCGGAGGAGGATGCACTGGGGTGAGGAAGTATCCCGTATGATGTCTCCTCACTGTTCCATGTCCTGTCATTGAGCTGTGGGGCAGCTGTCCTGTCTTGGGCAGCTCTCCGGAGTCTGGTAGTGTGGGTGTGGTGCTTTGGGCAGTGTAGATAGTGTCATGGCCTCTCCCTCACAGGGGCCACCTGGACAGCAGCAGAAGTGGGAGGGGAGATGTTTCCCATGGTGCCCATCCTAGCTGCACAGTATGGGGTGTGGAGCTGGCTATATGGGGCCTCCTGTACTTAAGGCCAGGGAAAAATGGGGCTCTGTCCTCTGGTCCCCCTCCAGGCTCTGGGGGGGAGGTTGATACTGCATCCCCTGATGACATGGTGGTGCTTATCCACCTGGTTGTATGCCGGGTGTGGCTGACAGCTTTGCCTGTGTGAGCTGGAGGCCCCAGCCTGAGTTTTCTGGGAGCTAGGTTGAGTATGGGCCTGGATGGCCTGTCGATGGCACTCTCCTCCACCCATATAGCTACAAATCTCACAAGGTATGTGTTCTACTGTGACCAAATGTACCTCACATCCTCCAAACCGGGCAGAACTTCCCGTGGTGTATTCTGACTCCTAGAGATGTGTTGCCTGTTGTTTTTGCTTTGACAATTTTGCTAATTCGACCTGGTGGCCAATTCCAGACAGTGGCCACAGTGCAAGTCCAGCTCACAATACAGAGCCTCCATGGATCTGGCAGCCAAGCACATGGCTTTAGTCCCTTGAACTGAAATAGTTCTGTCCTATGGCATGTGATTGCAGAGACACATGATAGTGAATTGAACACAGGGTGTTTACCAAGAGGAGTCAATAAGATGGACCTGCAGCAAGGCCTTGGAGATGACGTTGAAACCATAACTGGCAGTGTGGGGCGTGTCTGTGTCCCCTCTGCTGCAGGAGGTGGGCATCTCACTGTGCAATCTCTGCTGGACTGGAGCTCACTGTGTAGGCTGGCCTGGCTTAGCTGTCTTATGAAAAAGTAGAAGTCCAAGAGGAGAACTAGAAACATGTCTAAGTGCCCACTGTTAAATCTGACTGCCACCAAGTCTCCATGCAGCGTGAGCTCGGCCATCTTTGGTCTCACCTGATGGCTGTAGTGTTCATACTGAGAAGACAGTCAGTGCTGGCTGAGAGCCATAGGGCAGGAACAGCCACCTCAGACATCGTCACCGCTGTCCTGCCTCATAGTGGCCGCAGCCAGAGCAGGTGACAAAAAGTCAGTGTCCAGATATGAGAGGTTCCTGACTCCCTGACCTGAGCTGTCCTCTGCTGCAGGTGATTGGCACACCCCAGCGGCCAGCAGCGGCCAGCACGATCGTGGTTGGGAGCCCACATACCCCAAGTACGCACTTCGTGTCTCAAAGCCAGCCCTCTGAATCCTCACCGTGGTCTGCTGGGTGAGTGCCACCCCATGGCCCTCGTGCCTGCCTGGAAGGTCATCCTCTGTAAAGTCCCATAGTGGGGAGCCTGGGCTCCTGAGCCTCCTGTCTGGCTGCATGTCAAGGCCCAAGTTGGCTGGGAGCAGAGGCGGCATGCACCCTCCATCTGGAGGGCCAGGAGTTCCAGGCGCTGGAGAGAAGGAAGTCATTTTATGGGCATATCACACCCACCACACATTGCCTGCTGTCTGTATGGCATGCTGTGGGCAGAATCTCTGCTATCCTGGGCATGGCCTGTGCTGCTGGGCTGTGCCCCATGGATGGCCCCCCCACCCAGGCTATATTGCGGTAGCACTTCCAGCATCCGAACCAGAAATAATTCTCCAGAGAGTCAGTTGAGTCTTGCCTCAAAGACTCAAACACAGCTGTGAGATAGGGTCTTCTGTAGGTCTGTGGCAAAACCACCTGTGCCTAAAGTACAGCTGTCAGTAGTGAGGGACCATTGTTCTCCATGGGCATGCCGGGTGTTCCTTCTGTCCCACATGCTCTAGTGCTGTGCACCTGCGGCTATAGGAAAGTCAATCAAGCATGTGTTGCACATCATAATGTTTCTAAGATGAGCCCTGAAAATCCCTCAGTTACACTAAAATCTGTGGCAGTCTGAACATCATCTCCAGGAGGATGTTGCTCTGCATGTGGGCATAATTGGACACCAGATGTGATGCCCTCTGCCTTGCAGATGTCCTGCCCTGACTGAGGGATGCCTTTTGCTGTGTCCTCGTGTGCTGAGGTGGAGCCAACCGGAGGGTCTGGGATCAGTAGGCTGCAGAGCCTGCGGAACCTGGGGCAGGGCTGACCCTGGGCATCCATCTGTGTCTTCGTCTGCAGGAAGCGGAACAGGAAGGGCGAGAAGCACGGCAAGGGCCTGCGGCACTTCTCCATGAAGGTGTGCGAAAAGGTGCAGCGCAAGGGCACCACCTCCTATAATGAGGTGGCTGACGAGCTGGTGGCAGAGTTCAGTGCTGCCGACAACCACATCTTGCCCAACGAGTCCGTGAGTGCAGGGCAGGTGCAGAGGGTCCTGGGGTGGCATGGGGGCAGGTGGCCATAGCGTGGCTGGAAGCAGTGTTCCTAGAGGGGCCCCCACAGGTCTCCCAGGAATGTGCTCAGGGCTAGACACGTATGACAGTCAGTGATGGGGCTCAGGTCGCTTGGAAGGTCTTTGCTATCTCTCAGGCTTATGATCAGAAGAACATACGACGGCGAGTCTACGATGCCTTAAATGTACTGATGGCCATGAACATCATCTCAAAGGAGAAGAAGGAGATCAAGTGGATTGGCCTGCCCACTAACTCGGCTCAGGAATGCCAGAACCTCGAGGTGCACCCTAACTTCCCTTTTGCATTATGGGCCTCTTGCTATCCTAATCCCGGGAGGGTCTTAGCAGCTGCTCTGTGATGTGTGTGCTGGAGCCCAGGTGCCTCTGCTCCCTGCTGATTGAGCTCTGAGTTTAAGTGGAGCTTAGTTCGCAGCCTTCCTTTGTGAGATTTTAAAAGACATTGCGGCCATAGCCAGCACAGGGAGAGTGGGTGGGGCCCCCCTGGAGTAGTAGGACCTGGCATCCTTAGCTGAGGTTACAGTGCCCCGTGCCGACCGCAGCGACGGCCCCTTGTGTGTGTTGCAGGTGGAGAGGCAGCGGCGGCTGGAACGGATCAAACAGAAGCAGGCCCAACTCCAGGAGCTCATCCTGCAGGTGGGCACTGAGAGGGCGTTGTGAGCACAGCCTCTGTGTTGGAGTGTGCAGGCAGGAGTAGATGCGTGAGTGGGCAGGTGTGAGCCAGCATGTGCAAGCATTAGCAAGTGTGAGAGAACTGGTGTGGCTGTGAGCAGGTATGTGTGAATGCAGATAGTTGGGGCTGTGCAGGTGTGAGCAGGTGTGCACACATGAGGTGCATGCATGTGAGTATGCTTTGTGGCCCAGGTCTGGGTGGCAGCATCCCTGGGGCCTGCACTTGGAGGTACCCTACATAGTCACTGGTTGGGAACAGCACAGATTTTGGGGCTCATGTGTCTATACCATGTGGCTACAGCTGGGCTTCCCTGCAGAGAGTCATGGGTCCCGTGCACATGAGGCTTGCTGCAAGGTGGTGTTAAGAGGGAACCTGGGAGCCCTGGGTCCTGGCCTGATCCTCATAGGGAGGGAGGAGAGGCTGAGGGTCTGCTGCCTGATACCTAGCATCTTGCCCTTGTCACCTGTTCTTTCCATAGCACCCAGTGTGTGCAGTGTGTCCACTGTGGGCCCTGGGTCCTTCTCTGGGTGGGCCCCCATGGCATCCCATCTGGGAAGAGGCCATCACCCTGGCCTTTGGGAGCAGGGCTAGGTCCCTCTGTGGTGTGGCCACATGAGGAACCCCAAGGGCCTGTGTGCCGACCTCCTGCCACTCTTGGTATAATCCAGGAGGGCAGGGCGTGGTGCTGGTGACAGTTGCCACACAGGTTGACTGTTTCCTCTTTCCAGCAAATCGCCTTCAAGAACTTGGTGCAGAGGAACAGGCAGGTGGAGCAGCAGGCCCGTCGGCCACCACCACCCAACTCCGTCATCCACCTGCCCTTCATCATTGTCAACACCAGCAGGAAGACTGTCATCGACTGCAGCATCTCCAATGACAAGTGTGTCATGGCGGTGCATGGGGAGAGTTCCCAGGGCTCGTTGCTGGCATGGCATAGTGATAGTGTGACTGTCCCCTGCAGTTCCGCGGCCTGGCATCTGCCACACATGAGGCTTCCTGGCACATGCCTGCCTGAGTGTGATGCCCAGTGCCATTCTCTGGCACCCATCCTTGGTCTGTGAGCCTGTGGGCTCTGGGTGGGCACAGTAAGTGAGGGACTTCACTTGAGGCCTGCCTTTGTGACCACATCCATCTTGTAGATTTGAGTACCTGTTCAACTTTGACAACACTTTTGAGATCCATGATGACATTGAGGTGCTGAAGCGGATGGGCATGGCCTGTGGCCTAGAATCTGGCAGCTGCTCTGCTGAGGACCTCAAGGTGGCACGGAGCCTGGTGCCCAAAGCTTTGGAGCCGTATGTGACAGGTCAGTCGTGCCTTCAAGGTCATGCATGTCCTGAGATTGGCTAAGCTCAGGATTTGTGGTGTCACTACCTGCTGGATGGGGAGCTGTAGCCTGCGAGTAGCCTGCATGGTTTGTGTGATGGAGGTGTGAGGAAAAGTCAGGGTTCATCTGCGTCAGTGAGAAGTGTGATTTTCAAGTAGTGTAGCTGGCATGGGGCTCCCTGGTGGTTGCAGGCTCTGAGCCCTGGCTGCTGCTCAGTGTCTTGTTGGTGGTGTGGCTCCACCAGGACTCACATTGACACTGGTGGCTGATCTCCAACTGCATGCTGGGCCCTCACTGGACTGCGAGTCCTTGATCCTGGAGGGCTGCCACCTGGTGGACATGTGTCCTGTCCACATTAGGGACTCGGGTCCTGGCTTGTCCCGAGCCCCCTCCCCTCCTGCTGGTTCACAGGGAGATCAGCCAGGCTTATGCAGTTGTGCATCTCTTACCTGTGTCCCTACCTCCTGCTCTGTGGCAGCTGCAACACTGGTGGCTCTTATGTGGTGCCTTCCCTGCACTGTGCCATGCTGAGGGTGTGTGTCCCTTGTGGAGGTCTTGGTTGTGGCACGTGTCGTGTGGAGGCTGGCACTGGGTACTAGGAGGCCCCTGGCCAGGTCTCCCAGTCTTGCTATGTGTGATCCTTTGTTTTCCCTTTCAGAAATGGCTCAGGGGTCCATCGGCAGCGTGTTCCTCACAACTGCAGGCTCCGCGTCCAATGGCACGAGGCTGTCTGCCAGGTGACCACAGGGCAGGGTCATATGGGATGGCACCAGTCTGGGGATGCACAGGCTGGGACCTATGCTTTCTCCTCCCCTGTAGAAAGAGACTTTTTTCTCAGTTGGCTGCTTCTACCTAAAAGTTAAAATTCACTCCTGTTATTTTATTTTATTTCTTCATTTAATAATAAAATTTTATTTTTTTCAATTATACATCTGGGTGAACCTATTCATCATGCATCTTCACCAGTGGCAGGGGCATCTCCACCCTGGTATTTCTGGTATAAATAACTTGAGCTTTGTCCTTTGAGGCCAGCTTGAGAAGCTCTTTACTAAGGAGCTCCTGAAGGGCTGCTTTGACCAGTACCCCACAGATCTTCAGTCTCTCAGAGACCACAGCAGGCATTGCAAATTTAGGGTTGGGAACTTCCTTCCAGAGTTTGTTGTAAGTAGTTTTATCAAACAGAACCAGGTTGTTGAGCTGGTCCGGAACTTTGTCTTTGGGCCACTTCTTTGGACCATTTCTTTTTAGTCTTGCCCCCAGATTTGTTCACTAGGTCTGTTTTCTGGCATCTTTTTTTTTTTTTGGTTAAAGTTATTTATTTATTGTATTTTTTAGGGAAGGATCTACAGGGTGTTTAGGGTCTTACTACTAGTTTGGACTCATAGTGATCCACCTGTTTTACAGTCGCCCAGGAGCTGGGATTCCAGGCATCCACCACTACAGCCAGTCTCAGTTGTCATCTCAGTGTGCCCAGGGGGTGGGGCCTGCACCCCAGGCCCAGGGGATTGAACCCCCGGCCCCTACACCTGCTTGCAGGCCCTTTAATCTGCTGAGCTATTTCGTAGGTTCCTGGCATCTTTCTTCTTTTTGTCATCACTGGGCAGCATTATTCAGCCTGGAGAGAGAGCAGTGGCTACCAGTGCAGGCCCATTAAGATATCAGACAGAAAACCTTTTTATTTTTAAAATAGTGCAAGAAAGGTGGCAAAATCCACCCTAACCCTGGGAGCCAGTAGACAACTGGTTTTCCTTTCTTTATTTTCTTAAAATGTTTGAGTCGTCATACATGTAAAATTTTGTTCTCTCCTTTTTTCACTATAGTGTGTTACACATGTGCTGTGCAGTGACATTTGTTATTTAGATGAATGTGTTTAATGTGATGTCCCTGGCATTAGAGCTTTGTGATACTGACAGTAGCAATTTGTTGCTTTTGGGTTGCACTGTGTGTGTGTGTGTGTGTGTGTCCGTGTGTCCTGCAGTGTTGCTTTACTTTGGGAATAGAGTTACTCACCATGGGTCTATTGATCACGAGTTGGTGCAGTGAGGTCTGGCTTGTCCTTGAAGTGCAGGGCATTACCCTTTGGGCTAAGAGTCAGCCAGGCAAGCTGAGGCACAAGTGACTGCCAGCTGGCGTGTCCAGCACCCTGTGGTGAGCTCCGGGTTCTTTTCCACACATCCTGGAAGTTGGCCTGCAGAGTGTGAGCAGAGGGTCTGGTTGAGGTGAGTTGCAGCATTTATAGGAATTCCACCTTCAAGTCCTGCTCTTCACTGAACTTTGCCAGCCTATCAGTTTTTACACTGGAAACAAAGCTCTGGCCAATTCTGAGAAAACCATTTTCAGTAAAAGTAGGGTACAGATAGAAGTGTAGAGAACAGTGTGTTACAAAAGCACCTTTAGGCGGCTTGCAGTTGCCAGGAAAACTGAAGGCTCTGCTTTGTGAGTGCATTGTTCCCCTCTGACCTGTTCTGCCAGGCTGTGTTTCCAGAGCAGGTTGCTCATCAGAAAGTGTGCTACAAAGCAGGGTGGGGGCTGCAGCAGACCGAGGGCACGCTGAGGGGTGGGACAGGATTAGGGTTGGGTTGCAGACCAGGTGGCTGCAAGAGCCTGCAAGGGGCCACCGGGCAGTGCCTCAGCTCACTGTTGGCCTAGTCTGGGCTCAGATCAGGGTACCATCGAACCAGGGCCTTGTACAGGTGGTGCAGGCACCCACCACCAGCCTGGGCTCAATCCCCTCAGACTGCTACGGGCCCGAAGCCATGTGGCAGAAGCACTCCCCGCTTCCCGCATGCATTGTGGATCCCCAGTGGCACTTGGAGAGTGGGACACAAGGAGTTAGACTGGGCTGGGCCGCACGCAACTGGCTCTTACTCTTCAGTCTGCGCGCACTGCTTGGGCCCGGGGGCCACCCCTGGCCTGGCCTTAGGCCCTCAACACCGCTGGCCCTGTCCCCACAGTGACCTGAGCAACGGCGCGGAGGGGACTCTGGCCACCAGCTCCAATGGCTCCCAGTACAGCGGCTCGCGGGTAGAGACGCCCGTGTCCTGTGTGGGCGAAGATGAGGACGAGGAGGACGACTTCAATGAAAACGAGGAAGACGACTGACGCCACCGTCCAGCCTCGGGGATGAGCGTTTAGCAAAGAGAAACTGTTTTAACCCAGGTTTTTCTTTCCTTTTGGCCTTCCCCGAGAAGGCCCGGTAAGCTGGGTTTCGACGCGCACCTCCAATAAGCAAGGACTGTTCTGCGCGGTGTGCAGGCTTGTGCCTGCGCGCATGCATGTTTGGTGCCGGTGTGCTGGCGCCGAGCCTCTATTTACCTTCTGTTTTCTGTTTTTCCTTTAGTTCAGATTTGGTTTCTGCTCCTCAGCAGTGCTTGCTGGGTTGCTGAACACGTTGTGCTTCACCCATGCCATTGACAATACTGAAGCACTGTCATGTCCAGGGGGCCCAGTGCCTGTGCCCCATTTGCCGTGTGCTGAGTGGCGCCCCCGCTGGCAGACAGTGGGACTGCAGGACACATCTTCCCTCTGTTAAATCGCATGAGGGCCAAAGAGCCAAGCAGTTAACAAAACTATGTTTAAAATATTGAGCGCCATAAATTTTATTTTGATTTTGCTTTTCCTTAAATTATGTTAATGTTGCAAACCCATCATACCTGCACACTTTTTCTGGTGCACCAACTAATTGAGACATGCTTTCTTTTTGTTTGATAGAAGTTTACTGCCGCGCTGGAGCAGCTATGGAATGTGTGGAAGAGTTGTTGCTTATGATAAAATTTGCCTGATTTCTTACAGGCCGCGTTTGGAAACTTTTTATTATATAGTTGTTTACATACTTATAAGTCTATCATTTAAAGACATGTACTGAAACAAATGTTGTATTTGTTTCTT
Source organism: Myocastor coypus (assembly GCA_004027025.1). Taxonomy (NCBI): domain Eukaryota; kingdom Metazoa; phylum Chordata; class Mammalia; order Rodentia; family Myocastoridae; genus Myocastor; species Myocastor coypus. Next base: position 51,791 of record PVJA010005335.1, on the reverse strand, counting down.
AAGCAATCTTCATGTAATCTATTATAAAGTTGAAATTAAACATAGAGAATGTTTTAACAGTTTTTTAACTCAAAATTTGTCAATCATTTTTAATAGTTCTTTTTTTATAAAAAGAAAAGAATTTAAGGACAGGCAGTAGTCTCTTTTAAAATTTATTCACAATGAACCGTTAACTGCACAGTTGCTGTTAGCTGCCTGTTCTGAAACAATAGTCTTTTTATTGAAACACAAATAAACTTTTCTGTAATATTTTATGGAATACAAAGAGACTTTAATTGTTTGACTTTAACTTGGCACTGTTAGTTTTTATTAATAAAACGCGCATGGGCATTTTAAACAAGCTCTGTCTTTCTTTAATTCAGGATTATCGACTTGCAATTATTCTCGCCGCTTAGTATAGATTTACCCTGTGGTGAAGAAGCAGCTGCCCAAGGATGGGTTCCCAGGTATACCCTTCCTTTGGAGCGGGCCCTAGTCTGCACCCCATGGTCGTCGGAAGTTGCCTGGAGGGTGCAGGGCTGAGAAAGGGTGGCCAGGTGAGTAGGACAGTGGGCACCTTTCCCTCGGGGTGTTTCTGTTGTGGAGCCTTGACTCTCCTCCACCCTAAAAGTCCAGTCAGATTTTGTAGGTTTCTCTTTCAGAAAAGAATAAGATGGAGAGAAGATTGTGGGAGAGGCAGTGGGATGCACAGGTGTCGCCCTGCCTGCCAGCAACACTGGGCAGAATGCGGCAGGTGACAGTTTGGGAGCTCAAGACTCCGAAGGCTGTACACGCAAGGGAGGGTATGGAAGGTAGAGTTCCACGGTCTGATCTGCTATTTCTGCCTGGTTGCTGCAGGGTTGGGAAAGACTGTCCTCAGTTCCAGGCCTTGCTCTAGCTGCAGCTCCTGCTTTGTCGCAGGGCCCCCCTGGGCTGAGGTGGCTTTGGGGATTTGAGGTGCTGGCCCCTTCCTCCCCAACTTCCCTTCACTTTCTCTCCTGTTGGGAGTAGACACAGAGATAAGGCCATGAAAACAACTCTAGGGAAGTCTAGAGAGCTATTTTGCACACCCCACCCAGGGCAGATCTAGAGAGGCCTGCAGCTCACTGTCAGGCTGGGCCTGGTAAAGGATGCCCCAGTGCTCCCCAAAGCAGCAGTGAAGCGAAAGCCCAGCAGAGACCAGGCGAGATGGACACCTGCTGCTCATCAGTTTGGTTGCAGATGCAGGTGCCCTGGCTTAGCAGCAGTCACAAGGCACACAGCGAGGTGATAAGCACAGCCTATTGGAAGGGAACCAAAGGATGTGGTGGGTTTCCCAGACAGGGTCCTTAAAACATGTGCTGAAGTAGCTCAGAGAACAAAGCAGGGAGGTGCAGAGAGGCATGCAGAGACTGAAAACCTAAAGGAAGCCAGAGACACTCAGGCCACAGCGTATAATAAACAGAGCCAGAAGCTTCCTAGAGCAAGGAGGAGGGGAGCCAGAGACCCCAAGCCTGTCACTGCTCCCTACCACGTGCCATCTGTGCAGGAGGCACGGTCCCTCCAGAAGGAGCCCTGGGGTGAGGCTCAGTGTGAGGTGTGAGGCCTGCTCGGTCCCCATAGTAGGTGGCATCCATAGGAGGTGTGCTACATCTTCTCCACCACTCATCTGCCCACTCATTTGTCCCTCTGCACTCTGCTGTTGCAGGCACAGGTTTGGGGGCAGGTAGGATGGTGTGCCAGTGCGTGAGGGGGACACACCCCAGGGACCCGGCTCTGACCCCGTTGTAACCCCTGGGTGCAGGTCCTGTCTGCGGAAGGCCCTACTCCCCTGCCCTCCCTGCTCCCCCATCTCATAACCTCAAGCGTTGTGGTCCTCCAACCCTCATAGTGGACCTGCGCTGCAAAGGAAACGGGAGGCTTTCGGAGAAGGAAGTGTTTGATTTTCAGTTGTTTTCCCAGGTTGGGAAAGACATGACTGTTTATGTAGAGCAAGAGTAACTTTAATGCGTTTTGTTTTTGTAACAGGAAATGTCCTTAGAAGGCAGAATTCAGAATGCGCCTTGCTGTGCACCATGTATGCTGTCTGTGCTTCTGCAGTTTTGTGTGCTGTGAATGGTGGTTCATGTTAAAATCCGGAGAAAACAAGTTACCGTGAGGAGGGAAGGCCCGTGTGGAAGACGCCAAGTGATACCTGCCTGACTCACAGGGCAGGCACTAATTTTGTTCACCTATGGGAACCCTGCATCTTATCCTGGCTAAGGCTCTCCCAGAGCACAGCAGAAGGCCCAGTGCAAGGTGCACGCCTGAAATTGTAACTGCTCAGGAGGCTGAGGCAGGAGGATGGCAATTTCAAGACCAGCCCAGACTGCTTAGTGAGACCTGATCTCAGAAGGAAAGAGCAGAAGATGGACTAGATAGGGAGTGCCTCTTGGCGTTGCCTCGGTGCAAGGTGACAGTGGGAGCCTGGAGAGCAGGGCCCAGCAGAGGGCCAGGCCTGCGGTCACAACTGGGTCTCCTTCTCCAGCCGTTACTTCTGAATCCTGAGCTTGAACTCCACCTTCCCCTCATAGGGATCATGGGGGTTGTCAAAGGTGATGTGGTCAGCAAGGATCTTGCACACGATGATGACATCTGCATTCCAAGGGATATTGAGCAGTTTCACTGCTACCAGAGGGTTGCTGTAGTGAGGCTGTGGGGACAGATGAGAGCCCTGAGGTCAGCAGCAGAGCCACCAGCAGATAGCTGGTCAGAGAGCTTCTTCCCAGGTGCCTCAGTTGGATCTGCAGTGCCCCACCAGCCTGTGGGAGTCACAGTGGCTGCCCATGCCTGGGTCTATGGAAAGGTGTGTGTGGGGGGCGGGGGAGAGGATTTGTGGAGCCCTCGAAGGGAAGGGAGGTAGGGCTGCATGAGATGAGCTGGGCTCTGGGATGTACTCAGAAGTTAGGCAGCCAGGCTGCTTTGCCTTCTGTGGGAAGGGCCACTGCTTCCCTCAGGCTCTGTGAGGTGTCTTACCTGTGCTTTCTTCCCATAGTAGGGGAAGTAGTGTAGGCTGAAGGTGCCGTTTGGGGGGTAGTACTCCACCTGCAGGGTCCTGGGGGCTTGGTGCGCCTCATCCTGGACGGGAGAAGCCACAACTGAACCTGGCAGGCAGGCTGTGTGCACATGCCAGAGCCAAGTGTAGGGTGCCTGCATGTCAGCCACAGCTGTGGTTCTGGGTTGCCTCTGGTATTCAGCTGTGTCTGTGGCCCTTCTTTTCTGTTTTGTTTGAGCCATGGTCTCAGTTGCCTGGGCTGGGCTCAAACTTGCGGTCTGCCACCTCAGCCCCCAGTGGTCAGGGCGGCTCGCCGTGCCCAGGTTGCCCTACAGTTGGCTTCAGAACCAGTGCTGAGGGCCAAGCCAGAGGGGAGCTGTCAGTGTGCACAGCTGGGGCCTTCGCACCATGAGCCCCACTGGGAGCCCTAAGGGCTAAAGTGAGGCAGGGCTGAGCCCCATCTTCAGCAAGATGAAGCTGCGTATTCAGCTGTCTGCTGTCCTGAGTGTGTGGCCTTCTGGGATCAACACAAACATAGTTTTGGTAGCAGGTTGACTCCCATGGGGACTTTGAACTCATCAAAGAACAGGAGGATGCTTTGCCTCTGTTGGGCCTTGTGCCAGCCTATACATGTGGCCAGAACAACTGGAAAAAGGAAGGACCAGGTACCATAAGCAGCGAGAAGTGAGTCTCTAGGGACAGTTGGGTCCACAGACCCACATGGGGCCCAGGGCTTGGGGTACAGCACAAGTGAATGCATGTTGCACTTGACAGGCGGTATTTTCTTTTGTAACCTCCCACCCCCAAGAATTTATGCAAGCAGAATGCCAGCTCCCACAGCCCGTCGCTAACCCAGGCTAAACACCTGTGGCTGGCAGAGATCTGAGGTGTGTTTGTAACTGAGCCAATAGAAAGGGCAGACCATTGTTATCAGGGTGGTTTTCTTAAGTCGTAGCCAAGCATTCAGGAATTGGTAGTGTCCCCTCTGAAGTAGGACCATGACAGCATGATCTCTTCCTGTAGGGTCTGCCCCCGCCAGCCTCTGGGCAGCACCCATCCCTGGGTGCCTGGCTGGTTTGGCTGATAGGCGGTATGTCCCTGAGAGCTGTCAGTTCATTCCCCCACTGCCCCTGGCAGTCTCAACATCTGGGTCTCCCCAGGAGCCTGCCAGTGCAAGGCAGTGTCTCCCCACGTGTACTTACCAGGAAGGCACAGTCCACACGGGGCGCCGTGCTGTTGCTGGGCAGGAACTTGACGATCTAGAAGGAAATTTGCTGCTGTCCTGACTGGAACTCTGGGCTGCAAAGGCCCTAATGGAGCCCTAGCATGACCCTGGTAGGACCCTGGCCAGGTGGTGACAGCTCATGAGCATGTGGCTTCCTGGGCAGTGGACATGAGCACTGCCCTTGAGTCTGGAGCAGTGACTCGGCCCTCTGCCTAGGCAGCTCCTGCTGTTTGGGCCTCAGCCTGGATAGCACCAGGCCCTTTTGGCTGGTGCACATGTAGGCATGTCAGGCACCACCAAAGTCCTGGCGACTTCATGGTACCAATCCAGGACCTGGAAGTTGGCTATCAGTACTCTGACCCAGGCAGCAACTCTGATGCAGGAGGCTGGGCACTGCCAGCCACGTGGCCCTCACCACAGTCTACACAGTGTCCTGGCCATGGGGGCTGTCAGGCACTCATATCTGCTCAGGACCCGTGCATGTTAGGCCCATGCCAAGCCAATGTGCAAAGAAACAGGGCAGATTCTGGGGGAGATGCCTGCATGTACCCTGTTCATTTTGATGATAAAGCACGGTTTTCCCTCCTCGAAGCCAAAACTGGGGTCTGTCAGCCCCGAGCAGTTTTGCAGCATGTCCGCTGTGAACTTGCAGGAGAACTTGGTGTGGTTTGGGCCTCCAAAGCTCTCCTGGAAGAAGTACTTCTCGGAGGAGCAGTTGATGCTGTCCCTCTGGGCCACCGGGGTGTAGCCTGTGGAAACAGCGCTGTGGTCCGCTCTGCCCCAGTACACTCTTCTCCAGCCCCGAGTCCCAGCCCCCAAGCTGCAGCTGGCTCAGCCTACCTGCCAGGAAGCTGTGGAGCATGTGCACAAGGCCTGCCCAGGAGCTGTTGTCAGAGACATTGTAGGAGATGTCCAGGCCTCTGTCCCCATATACATCTGGCCGCAGTGTCACCCCTAGGGAGATAGCACCTTCTGATTGCTTTGTGTACCCCCATCCCCCACACACCTCCCAGCCTCATGCCTGAGTCTCAAGTGGAACCCCCAGATGTCTGGCCAATATAGGGCCTGGTCCTTATGCACCTTAAGGATGAAGGCCAGGCTGCCTCTGGTCAAAGAAATAGCTGGCATGCATCCCCAGGACCCCTGCCTGCCAGCCAGGACACAGCACAGCTGGTGTGAGGCCTCAGCCTGGCGGCAAGAAGTGCGTGCTCTACCTAGATAGGTCTTGAGCCTGGTTGAGCCTCAAGCAGGGTGTGTAGTGTTGCTTGAGTTCTGTAGCCAAGTGAAACTAAATGCACATTACAGATCTTCTCTGGCTTTGTCATGAATAAAAGCAGTTGGATGGCATGTTAGCTGTAAAAATAATTAAAAACCAATGTGCAGGATAGAAGGGAGTTGCAAGTGGTCCCCGGGCCCTCTGGTGCAAGCTTCCTGGGCTTTAGGGTAATGGCAGTGCCCACCATCCATCCACTTCTCCCCCACCAGCTTGCTCCAACTCCTGGGAGGTTTGCACCAAACTCATCTCCCGGTGCTGGCTGCTTTACTAGTACACGTGGGAATGCTTTGTTGTTTTGGTGGTGTTGTGAAAGTAACAACTGTACCTGGTACAAAACGAACCTGTCAGTGTAATGGAAAGGGCCAAAGGTAGCAGGCCTAGTGGCACTTGCCTGTGCACCTGGTAATCTGCAGGGCCAAGGCAGGAGAACTGGAAATAAGCCCAGCCTGGCCAGCATAGTGGTGACTTAGTAAGACTGTCTCAGAATAAAATCTTAAAAAGGGCTGAGGGTGTAGCACAGGGTGACAGACCTGGTTTACTCCCCAGCCCTACAGAAAAACCAAAGCCATATAAACAAAAACTGGGGGAAAGGCTTTGACCTCGTTCACGGGCTGCAGGGCTTCAGGGTCCTGCCTTTCCTCATCTCAGCAGCTTAGGGCAACCAGTACCCTCCCACTGGCCTTTTCTCCTGGTTTCAGGCATGTCTCTTGTCTGCGTGAAGTGTCCTGTGTGCACAACTACACATCTATGAGTGTGTTCAAAGAACTTGTCTCTACGAGAGAACCCTAATAAACAGTGCTCAAAGTCAGGCCACGAGCCAGAGTGTCTTCCTCATCCAACAAAGCCTTGGAGCCTCACCGTCTGGCCTACAGCTGGGCTCCTCAATGGGTTCAGGCTTCCTGGCACCCACCTGGCGACTTGAGCTGGTCCTGGTAGTCAGGCGTGTATGGGTCTATGGTCTGCATCAGCACATAGATACACAGCGCAAAGAGTCCGGTCATCACCACATAGAAAGCCACATAGTAGAGGCTGATCCACACTGCAGGGAAAGACAGCCATGCTGCAAGTCAGGGCCATGCCTCTAGTGCTGACTAGTTTGCACTGGTCCTCTACCCCACATGACAGTCCATTCTACAGTCCTCTGCACTCAGCTCCTATGCACCCCACAGACCCCCACTAACTGACCTCTAAGGTTCTGCCTACAGGCCCTCCACATGCTTCCCACAGCCTCCAGCTCCCCTCAGCTCCTCCACCCTGCTGTCACTGCTCCTGCAGTCTTATCGGGGGACTGGGAGCCAGCATCTAACCATTCTGTCTCAATGGATCCCTGTGCCTGTGCTCTTTCCCCTCGCTGTCCCTCCCCACATTTTCTGTCCCACCCTGTAATAGACCAGTTGTAGGCAGGGGATGTGGCTAAACTAGCTGGGGTAAAGAGCAGGACCTATCAGTCCCAAGATGCCAGGGCAAGGCCAGGACGCAGGCACTCCTCAAGCACTCCCATGAGATGTAGACTGTCATTGAAAGCTGCTATCCAGCGGAGTTTGCAGAGTAGCCTGCACCGCAACTGTCAGACATGGCGTGCACAGTTATTTTTGCTTCTACTCTTTCTCTTCGTTCTGTGCTCTGCAGAGCTGGTTTCTTCCATTGCTGCTTACCACATACTTTCCCAAGAAACTTTTAGCTTGTCTCATCAAATTCTTTGTTGAAGGCAAGAAGAGCCTGGAATACTTTTGATTGACATGTCATTTCCAAAGAAACCAGCCAGGGCTGGGGGTTTAGCTCAGCAGCACAGGGCCTGCCTAACAAAGGCAAAGTCCTGAGTTTGATTCCTGGTTTAAAAAAAAAAGGAAAAGAAAAGAAACCACCCTACAACAGACATGTGCAAGCAGAAACACACAACCATGGAGTGGTCTTGTGTGTGCTGCCCAGCCCTGTGGGGCATTTTCTTCAACTATGAGGCACTTGGTTGCATAGGTCGTTGTCATCTCAGCCAGCACCCACTGACCAAAGGTCTGCCCTCTGCACACTGAGGTAAGACTGCCCCCCATGGCATGGAAGGCAAACAGGAGTTACTGTTCATGGTGACACCCATACATGGTGCCTGACACTTGCACTCCTCCTAGTCCTGGGGAAGTGCGCAGTGAGCGCACACAGGATGAAGGCTCTACACAACTTGGACTCAGAAGTCAGCACAGGAAGGGTAGTGGCCGCTCCAGGCATGTGCTGCTCCTTCCTGTTTGTCCCTCCTGCGATGCAGCTTGGTAGCAGCCAGCTGGGGCAGCCTGTCTTCCCGCTTCTGAACAGCTTGATCAAATCAGATACTTCAGGGGTGCTGAGTGCAGGCATGTGACACACACCCCCAGGATGGCGCCTTGCTGTGTGTCCCACGACTTGGGACCCCTGCAGTGAGTCACTGTCCAGTGCTGCATGGTGTGGAGTGGGAGGTGGGAGTCACAGGCTGGAAGGATGAGCCCGGGGCTGCTGTGGGTCCTGTGGTGCTACTCTTCACCCCTGTAGAGCTGGGAAGCGGGTCTCTGCCCATCCTTCCCCTGGGGGCAGGACCAAGTGCCAGTGCACCTCTGCAGCTGATGGCCTTGCCCGTGGCCATCAGCTGTGTGCAGTGCTGGCCACAAGACCATGTCTGTGGTGGACCTTGGTGGTGGCCAAGTCCTCCTGTTCACGGTGTGGCAGGTGCTCTCCCATCTTGGTGCTGATAGATGGTTCCTGCTTGGCTGCCACATGGACCTGGGCCTTAGTATGTGCTGCCACAGAGCTTCATGGCTCCTTGCCCCACTTTATAGGTTTGGAAACCAAGGTTCAGAGGGGGATGAAGCAACCCCTGCCGACTTCAGGAGCAGCAGAATAGGGAGTGATGACCTTGGTCCAGGCCTGGTGGCCTTACTACAACTGCAGGTCATAACCTCTGGCTGGTTGTGAGAGGTTGTACAGCTAGGTCAGGACCCAGACTTTGAGAGGGGTGGAGGTGTCCCATGACCTCTGGGCACTGCTCCCCAAGAATAACAACCTGTCCCATGCCTTTGTCTTGCTGGGCTGGTTTCCTGGGCTCTGAGACCCAGCCCCAGACCCAAAGGCTGCATCCATATCTTGGACCTGGGACCTTTCCAGAGAGTTCTGAGGGACTTGGCCAGCAGGGCAGTTCTAGGAGACTTAGTGGCTAGGACCACCCACCTAATAGCTCTGAGGGGACAGTGGTAGCTGCACCCCAACTTTTTTATTTTTTTGAGATAGTTTCACTATGTAGCTCAAACTGGCCTTTATCTCACTCTAGAGCCCAGGCTGGTCTTCACCTTGCAGTGATCCGCTTGCCTCAGCCTCCGAGTGCTGGGATGACAGGCGTGCACCACCACACCTGGCCTGTACCCCAACTTCTGCCTATGTCCTCTCTGTTTTCCTCCTAGCCCAGTTGCCTGAGATCTGTCTGGGGCTCCCTTAGCCATGTTTGCTTTCTGCTCCAAGTCTTGCTGTGCTGTTTAAGTCACATCCGAGAGGCATGGGTGCTGGGTCCCCATGCGAGGACAGGGCCTTGGAGTGGCTGCACGGTGTATGTACAGACAGTGGATTTGCACGCTGTAAGCATCATCGGCATCTCTGTGGCCCAGTTAGGGAATGGGGTAACCTAAAGCAGGATCCCTCAAGCCATGACGCCCACCCCTGCAAATCTATAGGCTTGTCCTTATCCCCTTGTCAGGGAGGCTGGGCCTGGGGTCAGCACCCACAGGGTGACAGGAACCAGGGAAACCAGGCAGGCAAGGAACTCAATAGTGGGGTACACTCCTCCCCAGATAGGCCACACTGCAGAGGTCCTAGGGCCCATCAGTGCTCCTGGGCTCCTGACCCTGCTGCCATGGCCCAAAGGTCAGGGAGGGAATTCATTTGTTCTGGGCTCAGTGGGCAGTTTGTTGGTGGCGGACTTGACCTGCGGGACTGCTTGTTGTCAGCGAGAGCCACTACCCCCCGCCCCCAAGGGCACAGGTGGCTTCCTGCAGCTAGACAGGAGGGCACCTGGGCCAGCAGCCCTGAGACGCAGGCGAGAGGGGCGGGTGCTGAGCAGCAACTTCACAGCAGAGGGCGCCCGAGTGCGGCTCGCAAAGTGGGCTGCTTAGAGACTTGTTCCTTGAAGAGCAGCTCCGTGGGTCTCAAATTATGCGACCAGAGAGCCACCCTCGCTACCTTTAAATTTTTTAAAAGAATTGTTTTGAGAACGCTGGTTTTTAAAATGCTGTACTCAAAGACACTGGAAATTCAGGGCCTCACTGGGCTCCTACCTCCAGCATCAGCTGGGGCTTGGGCTCCAGCAGCTCTGTTCCCATAGGACGCTCTGGCAGGGCCTGTGCTGCCCTCCACCCCTGCCTGTGGCCCTCTTCAGCACCCACACCTACCCCAGCGCGCCGGGGTGCGGCCCAGCATCTGCCCCGTGTCTGAGTTCCAGCAGTAGTGCCGGAACTCCTCCATCCTCTGGCTACAGGTCTTTTTCTCCTGCAGAGCCGCCATGTCGCAGTGTGGAGGCCCCTTCTGCACTGCGCCAGCAGAGAGGTGTGTCCCTCGATTTTATACTCTTAGAGGAGGCTAGAGGCACCAGAGTGGCTATCAGCTCTGCCATCATCTCCAAACACAGGGAGGGGCCACAGGCCTGGCCACCGCCAAAGTCCCTGCTATCGCGCTTCCACCTGTATCCTGGTGCTGGCAGCGCTGACTTGCCCTTAGGATGCCCTTGGGGTGTCCTTGGCTGGTGACTATTACTTGGCTCCTTTAGGAGGTGAAATACAAACAAGGATCAGAAGTGGGTGACAGCCGGGGCCAGCCCTGCCCTATGGGGACAAAGCCTTCAACCTTCAACTTCTCTGCAAAGGGTCTGAGTGCACTGTGTGGCCCTGTAGCCCTTGACCTTGGATGTTTGTCCCCACGAATGGCAGGTGGAATGGCATCAGAGTGAAGAGAGGACCAGCTTGTGTATGAGAACGATGTCCTCTTGCCTGTTGGTGGGCTAGAATAGCACCCCATGGGTTTCTCTATCTGGAGGAACCCAGCCACTGTGGCAGCAGCTATACTCCCTACTGGCATCTTCAGGGTGGGTTTCAGCAAGGCCTGCGCCTTACTGCTCCTGGGTGCCGTACTGAGGGTCCGAGGGAAGAGTGTGCAAGCAACACATGGGTGTGGGCTACAAACCCTGAACCCCTCCCCTCTCCCTCTGCCTGTGCCTGAGCTCCCAGTGTACAGCTAGCTCCTGGAGCTGAAGGTTTCCTGCAGCTGGCACAGGTCTACAGTATCCCCTCTACAGGGAGGTCGGTGGGGAGACCAGGCAGGGGGACGAGCTCAGGGACTTGAAGGTGTAGAAGGCCAAGCCCCACTGGAGCATGGGTACAGACACCTATTGCCTGAAGAGTCACATTTAGGAGTTCATCTCCTGCCACAGCCAGGCTTTCTCCCTCAGAGACCTGTGTAGCCACACAGTTTCTTTAAGAAGCACAAGGGAGACATCTGCAGCCATTACTCAGCTTTTTTTTTTTTTTTTTTTTTTTTCTTCTTTAGAATGGTTCAGTTTGCCTGTGACATTTGGGAGGAACTGCACCATTTTAGCTTGGACTCTTCCCCAGTACTACCATCTCTGACGCTGAGGGCCACCAGGCTCAGAGGTGCTGGAGGCTTCCATCTCCCTGTGTGAGCCCTGCATCATGAGGATGCAGATCCAGGAAGTCCCAAATGGGTCCAGATGAAGGAGAACTCAACCCCAGGCCCCTGGCATTTGTGTGACACGTAGGTGGCATCAGGTCAGCCCAGTAGACACTCAGGATGGCAACCACCACCCAATGTAACATAGTCAATGCCCATGGGACCAGTGGAGGCCACACAGAGCCAGAGCTCCTGCCCACCCAATAGTGTCAAGAGACCCACAGTCTCCATGGGGTGCCCAAGCATCCACCTCTTATAGCAATAGTGGGACTCCTGGTGCCAAGGGAAGGTTGGAGAAGCAGGCAAAAGTGAGAAGAAATGACCATGTTGCTGCTGCTAATTAGACATGACATGAAGAACTAGGAGGGCTGTCAGTGTGTGCCGGGTCAAAGAGACAGGTGTTTAATACCCAGGCACAATTGAAGGCAGCTATTGTTACAGTGCTTCAAAAAGTAATGGCAAACATGATCAATGCAAATAAAAAGAAACTCTCAGTAAAGAAATGGAAAGTTTAGGGGCCAGGGAGACAGCTCAGTGGCATAAGTGCCTTGCCTGGCAAGTGCAAGGTCCTGAGTTTAATCCCTGGTACCACAAAAAAATAAGTAAGGAAAGTTTAAAGAAAGAAATAGAAACTATAGAGAGAAAAATGAAATATTTTGATTTGAAAATACAATGATCAAAATGAAAAACCTAAACAGTGGGTTTTGCAGCAGGACACGGGAGGAAGACACAGCAGAAGAAAGCAGTGGGGGCACCCAAGCTGCAGGATGCATGCTGTGGCCAAAGCTGGCACCCATGCTGGCAGCCTTTGGAGGGAGGCTGGAGGCTCTGCTACAAAGTGCACAGCTGGGAACTCAAATTTGGCAAAGACATAGGCTAATAGATCCAAGAAGCTGAGCAGACCCATGCAGGATGCCCTGTAATCCTTGCCAAGCTCACGGTCGTCAAACATCTGAAAACTAAAGACAGGAAAAGAAAGACCTTAAAAGCAGCCAAAGAAACACGACTTGAATGACTGTAGAACTCTCATCAGATACCATAAAGACCAGAAGAAAATTGCATAATAATTTTGTTTTATTTTTATTTTGAGATGAGGTCTTGCTGTATGGTTCAGACTGGCCTTGAACGCACTATTGAACATGAGGTGAGCCTCTCGCCATAGCCTCCTGAGTGAAGGGATTACAGGCATGTGCCCCCATGTCTGGCTGCACAATAACTTTAAAGAAAATGACTATTAGGACCCAATCTTATACCTATAAGATATCAGGAATATAGGGAGAATCCAGACATTTTTAAATGAAGGAAAAATGAAGTCAACCAAAGATGTTGCAGGATGATTTACAGCTAAGGAAAACTCAAAACACAAAGAAAATGAAGAAAGGAAAAATACTGGAAAGGGAAAAATGAGAAAAAGCACGGGTGATTACTCTAGATTTTCATTTTCTTCTTGGGTTTCAAATTGTGTTCAGTGAGTTAAACAACAAGGTGACATTGCCTGAGATTGTTCTATGCATGCTGAGCTAAGTCCTACGGCTCTGTAGGCCTTGAATGCATGGGTCACCAAGTGAGGAATTGTGCATCGGACATACACTGCATTATTCAGGGCAAAGACATAGTCACAGGAAACTCCACCTTGATGACTTCGCTTCTATTCGCAGGACCCTTACATGCAGTGCTGTGACAGCAGCAGAGCAGAAAGGCAGCCCTGCCTGTGGGGATCGCAGTGCTGAGCTGCAGGAGGAGCCGCAGCAAGGCTGCACTGCTTCACATGCTCCGGCGTCATGGGCCCAAGCGCAGGCTCTGTGTCCAGGCTGTGGGCGCGAAGTCTGAGCAGGTTGCTTCAGTCATAAATCCAAACAGTGGTGAAACAGGCAGGCTATTAAGTGAGGAACATCTGCATGGTGATAAACAGGAGTATGATAAACAGGAATGGAGGAGGTGTGCCATGCAAGAGGTAACCCAGAAAAACAGCAACTTCCACCTAGGAGCATTTCCAGCAGCAAAGAGGTGCACTATAGTAAAAGGGCCAATGCACCAAAGAAGGCAGAGCAGCCCTAAAGGAGCAGAACTGCCAAGTATGCTTTGAACATCCAGGACTGGCTGGAGCAGACAATGCACAAGCAGAGGTGGAGGTGTGTGAAGCACTACTTTCACCAACTGCTAAGAGAACTAAACAAATGTTGGAATGGGTGGGCTTCCATCTCCTCAGCCTGTGGGTGCCATGTGCAGGGTGCCCTGCAGCAGTGGCAGGGTGCTGTTCTTTTCAAGAGTGGAACAGATACCAACTAGGCTGTGCTCTGGCCACAGGTAAATCTCAGGCAATTTACATCCCACAGTGCGAGCTTTCCAACCACCATGGGATCAAAGTAGGAGTTACAACAGAAAGCACCAGGAAAGCCTCAGAACACATAAATGCTAGAGTCCACTGATAACCAAGCCAAAGAGGAAGTCTGTGGGGAAAACTTTAAAGCTGTGCAGGGCAGAAAGAAGACCCAAGTGCAGCTACTGAAGTTGTGGACACAGTTGTGACAGCATTAAGGAGAAATGTTACAGCACTAAATATGTGCATCAGAAAAGAGTCAAAGTTTCAAATAAAAAAATGTAAGGTTCCACCTCACAGGCCCAGGAAAACAAAGAACAGGAAGAAAAATAAACAAGTAGGTAAAGGAAACAAAAGAAAACTGAAGTCAGTGAATTTGCAAACAGAAAAGCAGTGGAGAGAATCACTGAATGCAAAGCTGATCCCTGGAAAAGATCAGCAAAGATCAGCAAAGTTCAGCAGACTTCTGGGAGAAGGTGCTTGTCATTGGAAGCAGGAGTGAGACAGACATCACCACTGGCCTGCGACACTGAACAGCCAGGGAAGACACCATGCATCTCTGCACAGGGCCTAGACACTTTAGAGGAATTGGACTACTTCCCTAGGACATGACTCCCCCAGCTTAGAATACACCCCAAACAGTTCTAGAGCCATCAAGGAAACTGAACTCATTATTTTTAAACCTTTCTACAAGGAGGCCTCCACTCTCATCTGGTTTTGCAAGGCAGTGCTATCAAATATTTAAGAAAAATTAGCACCATTTACTATACCTTGGTGCCGGGGATGTAGTCCGGTAGGAGAATACTTGCCTGGCAAGCTGTAAACCCTGGGTTTGGGGCTTAGCCATGTCTTCTGGAAATGTAAGATTGGGGGACATTCCCCAACTGATTTTAGGAGGCCAGTGTTATACTAACACCAAAACCAGATAACACAATGTGAGAAAGAAAACCACAGGCCAACATCTTTCATGAATGTAGGCATAGAAATCTTTTAGAAATTGGTACCTGAGCCCAGTAGTGCATGAGAAACACACTTCATGACCACGCGGGATGCAAACATGGTCTAACCCTAAAATCAATTAGGGCCGTACGTAACAGAACAAAGAAAAATCACAAGATTGTAGGAATCTGTGGTGAAAGCATGCTCAACCTATCCATCATCATTTACTGTGGAAGCTCTCAGCCAGCAAGGAGCATGGGATCCTCCTCATTGTGACAGCATCCACAGAACTGGCCAACTGACCAGCTGGGCCCAGGCCAGGCCCTGCTTTCCTTGCACTGCTCTCTGTGCACTGGCTGTGCCAGTGAGCAGACAGCACTCAGCCCAGGAAGGAGAAAGTGGATCCGCCCTTGCAGGGAACAGGGTGCCATTTGCAGACTACTCCAGGGAAACTACAAGGCATGGGAGGCTAGCAAGGTTGTCATGCACAGACGGATGTCCCAAAACACCTGTGGTTCTACATGCTAGCAATGGACATGTGGATACCAGTGATATAAGTGCTCAGTGTTAGAATTGTTGCAAACAAAAAAGGCACTTGGTGTGCCACTTACGGGCAGAGGCTGCATGGAGAATGGGCAGGGAAGAGTCACAGGCTCAGTGCCCAGCACAGCTCCCATCAGGAGGAAGACCTCCAGAGACAGTGTTTCCTTATGTGTTGTAAATGGAGCTCTGCGTGTGTGCATGTGTACGTGCTCAGTGTGGGAGGCTGAGCCAGGGCCTCCAGCCTGCTGGAGTGCGAGAACACAGACATATGCCACTGTGCCTATCCAAATAGATGGTATGTATGTATGTATGTATGTATGTATGTATGTATGTATGTATGAATGTATTCAGTGGTACCAGGAATTGAACTCAGGACTTTGTACTTTTCAGGCAAGTGCTTATTCTTCTGAGCTATCTCCCTGGCCCTCTGAATAGAGGGTTTTTAAAAGAACTTTTTAAAAAAGTAGTTTTGGAAAACAAAGGTAAAGGGGAAGAACCATGTCTACCCCATTTCAGAGCTTGTGGTATAGCTACAGTGGTCGTGTGGAGTGGGAGGAGACACAGACCCTGAAGGGACAGAAGGGAAAGTCCAGAGACAGTGGCAAAGATGCCCAGCTGGCCTCCTTCCAGGGTGAAGAATAGATCTAGTGAGGTAGAAGCAACCTTCTCAGCAGGAATACCAAGGCAACTGTTAAAAAACAAACAGACCAGCTGACCAATCTAGAACCTGTCTTGTCTCTTATAAAAAAAAATGAACTCAAAGCGGCTGGGGAACTACAGTGTAAGCTGGGACAAGCAAAGCTTTTAGGAAAAATGTGGCAGTGCTCAGGACCTTGGGCTGTGGGGAGGGCACTTGGGCTTACACGAAAGCACAGAGAGGGGGAGGAGACAGGCCACCACCTGGCAGGCTTTGGGAAACCAGGTGGTCCCTGGCAAAGGGCTGGTTGGTGTCCTGACACAAGAGGACTCTCCGAATTCAATGGCCAAAAGCAAACTTTGGGGAGAAGAGTCAGGAGACATGAGGAGTCATCCTGGGGGACAACACTAAAGCCACAAGGGGCAGCAAGTGCCCATCACGATGGTGAGGTAAGAACAGGCAACAGACCCAGACCCTGTCCTGGTGAGCTTGGAGGAGCTGGGTCTTCTGTGTTCTGGCTGGTGGGGATGCAAAGAACATTGGAGGCTCCTGGAGGACAGCTTGCTGGCTTCTGAGAAAGTGACTGTCTGAATACTAGACAACCTAGAATCATGGTTAGGCATTCATCCAGAAGTGGAAATTTACATTCACACAGAACCCTGCATGGAAATTACACAGCTTTATTCATGATAGCCAAACACCAGGAAGAGCACAGAGGCCCTGCAGTGGGTGGCTGGGACCAGTGGCGACCAACAGAGGAGAAGGGAGACCTGGTTATCTATCAGGGGTGGCGGGGGTCTCTGGGGCCATGGACAGGTTGCTCCCCAAAGGCAGCATATCCTGGGGTCCATTCACACAGCTCCCAGCAGTGGTACAGGGTGGCTGGGGACAGATCTGCCTCCTTGGGAAGAAAGAGGAGAAGGGCGTAGTGCACAGAGTGGTAGGAGGGTTCCAGAAGGACCCAGGCCCTTGCATCTGGGTGGCGATGGACTCACTGACCTGGCTGCAATGTTGGGCTAAACTTGGGCTGCTGATATCCTGGGGTTTCTCACAGCTGCATGTGGTTTTACAGTTATCACAAAGTAGGCATTTCATTTAGGAGGCTAAGTGGAGGCTTGTGTGCTGAGTCCTGGGTAGGGAATCATTTGGCCTGTGATTGAGCCCAGCCAGCCCTATAATGTCCAGTGCAGGGACATCTCCTAGAATGCCCCTTTGTCCTGGCTGCCAGTTCCCTTAGTGCCCCCAACTCCCCTCACCTCTGGTGGGATCTGAGTTCCAGCAAAGCCCCAGGACACAGGACACACAGGAAGCCAGGTGAACTCTGCCCTGAAACGAGGCGCCCAGTGGGGAGTGAGCTGTTGTTGCCTCCACCCTAAGGGGCTGGATAGGGCGCCATGGCCTCCCAAGGTCACCTGCTGCTGAGCAGCAGAGTGGAGGAATGCAGGTCTCCTGGGGACAGAGAACTGCCGGTCACCTCAAATATTTACTCACTGGCGCCTGCATGGACCCTGCCAGGAGCCTGCGAGTGTGCAGTCCCTCCCTGCTCCACTCCATGTCCCTACCCCAGGGTGCCTCTGCCCTCCTGGACAAATGGGGACCTGGCTCATTTTCCTCTGCACCCCTGTGCTTCCTCCCCCGTGGGAGCCAGAAGCAGCCACACTTGTGCCCCATGGTTCCTCCCTAAAAGACTCCCTGCAGGCCATTATCCCCAGGTGTGTCTCAGGTATTCAGCTGTGCCAGGCCAAAATCTCAGTGGTGCCCAGGTGTGCCCTTGGGTGTGCCCCAGCTGCCTTGGGTGTGGCTCCTCTCTGTGTCAGAAGTGTGCTGGGTATGCCCCACCTGAATCTCAAGTGTGCCCCAGGTATCTTAGTGGTACTCAAGTATGTCTTGAATGTGCCCCAGGTGTGTGTCATGTGTGTTATACATGTGTCCCAGGTGAACCTCATTTGAGTCTCAAGTGTGCCTGTGGGTACCCTGGCTGAATCTCAGGTGTGCCCTTTTGTGCCCCAGGCATGTGTCAGGTGTGTCCTTTGTGTTGCACACCACCTTTCCATTCTTTACTAGATCTGCTGTTCTCTGGCTGCCTGGACCTGAGTGACATCTATGTGTCCCTGATCACTGGTCCCAGTGTCACCTGGCCACGTCTGCAGTCTTGGTTTGAGGAGAGGACATAGCTTGGGACTGCTGGCTCAGCACCCACAGTCTAGGACACAGACACCAGGACTCTGCAGTGTGGGGTTTGCTCCGAATCCCTATTGTTAAGAGGTTTGAGTTTTATTGAAATCCAGCAGGAGAAGACAGCTCACCAGCCTTACACGGGAAAGTTTTTCCTGGGACTTACTCTCCTCCCACAAGGCACTGCACGGGGCCAGGCCTGGCCTCGTCCTTCCCATGGGAAGCAGAGGTGGCCCCTCAGCAGGAGGGGCACCGGACACTGTCTAATCTGATTTGTAGCGGCTTAGCGGATTGTCTTTTTCAGGCACTGGCTGGTCACTTCTAAGGCGTCCTCCTTGACCCCCAGGGCTGGGATTTAGTCTGATGCTGTGTCAGCCCTGAGCTCCTGGGGCTTCCCAGTGGGTCCCCAGCACCCTCACCAGGGCCAGAACATCTTCCTTCGCAGGGGAGGGAAGGCACAGGCCACAGGCCAAGGGCATCGGGTCAGGGCTGCTCTGGCAGTGGGTGTTGAGGGCTGGGCCTTGGTGGCGGGATGGACTTCGGAGCCTTGGAGACTGTGGTGGCCAACTCTGCCTTTATCGCCGCCCGGGGAAGCTTTGACGGGAGCAGTGTCCCATCTTCCCGGGACAAGAAGTACCTGGCCAAGCTCCGGCTGCCCCCACTGTCCAAGTGCGAGGGCCTCCGTGAGAGCCTCAGCCTGGAGTTTGAAAGCGTGTGCTTGGAGCAGCCCATCGGGAAGCGGCTCTTCCAGCAGTTCCTGGGCACAGACAAGAGGCATGCACCAGCCTTGGGGCTCTGGAGGGATGTTGAGGACTACAACATGGCTGATGAGGACCTGCGGCTTCAGAAGGCACAGGCCCTCCTGGCCGAGTACCTGGATCCCCAGGCCGAGCTCTTCTGCAGCTTCCTAGACGAGGGCATCGTGGCGCGGGTGAAGGAGGGCCCAGTGGGAAGCCAGGATGGACTCTTCCAGCCATTGCAGCAGGCCACGCTGGCGCACCTGGGCCGGGAGCCCTTCCAGGAGTTCCTGGGCAGCCTGCATTTCCTGAGGTTCTTGCAGTGGAAGTGGCTTGAGGCACAGCCCATGGGTGAAGACTGGTTCCTGGATTTTAGGGTGCTGGGCAAGGGCGGTTTTGGGGAGGTGTGGGCCTCCCAGATGAAGGCCACTGGCAAGATGTATGCCTGCAAGAAGCTCAATAAGAAGCGCCTGAAGAAGAGGAAGGGGTACCAGGTGAGGGGACAGCAGCATGCTGGGCCTAGCGCTCGGGGCTGCTGTGCGAGCCTCCTGGGTGGTGTGGGCCCTGCAAGACTTGCCCATTAGTGACTGTGCACAGGAGCAGCTTGGGAAGAGTCCTGGCTCTGGGGCCCCAGTTCCAATCCACAGGACCGGAGGGTGCAGGAAGCAGAGGTGGGTGGTTGAGAAGCTTCCAAGAGGCAAGTCCCTGTGATTCTTGGGTTCAGGATTGTTTCCTACACACAGGTTTCCCAGGGAGGGGAGCAAGGAAGACCTGCACAGGCCCTGTCTGGGGTCGGGGGTCAGGTGAGGGCGGGGCCAGGGAAAGCTGCTTAGCCTCTGAGGGACTTAGACACTTCACACAGCAGGCAGTGCAAGGGCAGGCCAAGCTCTGGGGGACGCAGCCAGTGCGTGTTCCTGACCTCTCAGGTCAAGTGTCAGGTGCTCCGGGTGGCTGTCGAATGGGGGCCAGGAGCCCTCACTGTGGGCTTGGAGGGTGAAGTGACTGCATTCCACAATGTTCTAATTACAATTTTTAAAATTGGAGGGTAGCCGGGTGTGGTGACTCATGCCTGTAATCCTATCACTTGGGAGGCTAAGGCAGGAGGATCAGTGTGAGTTTGAGACCAGCCTGGGCTACAAAAGTGAGCTCAAAGCCAGCCTGAACTGCATAGAGAGACCCTGTCTCAAAAAGACAAAAAAAAAAAAAAAAAAAAAAAAAAATTGGAAGGTGTTTTCTGAGACAAGGACTTGTTATTTTGCCCAGATTGGCCCTGAACTTGCTATCCTCCTGCCTTAGCCTCCCGAGTGCTAAGGCACTCAGAGGAGTGCGATGCACCACCACACCTGGATAAGGATAGTTGCTAAAGGACAGATTTATTGAGACATAGTCTACACATCAGGCTGGCTGTCTCTGCAACTTTAAGCCAATGACAGTCTTTCCAGGACCTAAGGCCAGTGAGGCCAGCCTGACTGGACCTGAGAGCCCTAGGGCAGGGGGCAGAGCTGCAGGTGAGCGGGAGGGTGGCTGCTGGCGAGGAGGGCTCCAAGGGACGCTGGCTGATCTCACTCTCCATCCTGGGTGACTGCATGATCTCAGAAGGGGCCTCTGGGGCAGTAGTGAGGCAGCTGCCCCATGTTCCCTGAAGTCGCTCACTAGCCTGCTCCACAGGGTGCCATGGTAGAGAAGAAGATCCTGGCCAAGGTACACAGCCCCTTCATTGTCTCGCTGGCCTATGCATTTGAGACCAAGGTGGACCTCTGCCTGGTCATGACCATCATGAATGGAGGTGACCTCAGGTAGGCACTGTGCCAGGGAAGCCTGGCCCCAGGGTACATGTCATCTGCTTGTCTGGTGGACACCCTGGCCTCGATAGTTGTCACCAGGGCCTAACTTCCTGGGGACACAGAGTGACAGGGATGTGGTGTGATCTCAGCCTCAGCCACCATCACCCAGGACTGGGCTGGCCCATCACAAGCTCTCAGAAGGGAGAGACCGCAGGACAGCTGGGCAGCCTAACTGCTCTGTGCCTCAATTTCCTCATCTGTAAGATGGGAATAAAAATAAAACAGGAAGTAAGAAGAACTGAGACGCTGAGTGCATGCGCCAGCTCCCCATGATGAGTGTAATCGGGTTGTGCTAATAAGAGTGAAAGCCTAAAAATGCAGTAGATGAACTGAAAAACACGTGTGGTGGTTGTGCGGTCTGCAGGCCACTGTGAGGGTGGCTTTCTGTGCCTGGTGCCCGTCTGCTCTGCCACAGGCAGCTGTGATCCAAGGTTCCACACCCCTGCATCTGCTGAAGAAACCCAGCTGCCTGTTTTCGAGGACATGAGGTCCAGACAAGCTCTTGGCGTGATTGTGACTTTCTACGCTTCTCTTGCCATCCCAACAGGCTCCCAGCCTGGTTCTTGTCCCTCAGCTCAGGCACTCATTTCCTGGGGTGCACCCTGTAGAGGTTGGTGTAGGAAAGGGGGATTTGGGGCCAGCAAAGGGCTTAAGGCCACTTGTCGAGGCTTCATTGTTCCCTTCTGAGGGGCAGGGCTGCCCCTCCCAGCCTGCACATGGCTCTGGTCTCCTCTCAGCAGCTTGGCCAGGAAGTTGCCACCCTGGGGCTTCAGGGTACTCTGGAACCCTTGCTCAGAGTCCCATGGTCCCCCAGGTACCACATCTACAACATGGATGAGGAGAACCCTGGCTTCGCAGAGCCACGTGCTATTTTCTACACAGCCCAGATCATTAGTGGCCTGGAGCACTTGCACCAGAGGCGCATTGTCTACCGGGACCTCAAGCCAGAGAATGTGCTGCTGGACAATGACGGTGAGGCTTGCCCTGGGCTGAACCTCACCCTGACCCCGACTTCAGCCCTAGCCCCAACTTAGGCCCTGACCCAGTCCCGACCCTGACCCCAACCCTAACCCTGGCCCTGACCTTGACCCAAATCTAGATTCCTACCCTGACCTCTACCCTGACCCTGCCTTGGCTCTGGCCCAGCTCCAGCTCTGCAGAGTACCCTGGGACCCAAGCCCTCACCATTAGCACTCTTCTTCTGGCCCTGGGACAGTGTGGACACCAGGGTCATGCATAGGTCTGGGTAGGGAGCATGTGTGGAATGTATAGATGGTAAATATTGTATCTGTGTGTGGTATGGGCATGCTATGTAGTGTGTGGGGGGTTCCTGTGATGTGTCTGTGTGTGTCATGGTTATGGTATGTGTTGTGCCTGTGTGTAGGGGTACCTGTGGGGTGTGTATGTGTGTAGTGCACATGTCCATGTGTGCTGGGCGTCTTGGTTTCTGACTCCACTGTGTTGGCTCAGGCAACGTGCGGATCTCTGACCTTGGGCTGGCTGTGGAGCTGCAGGAAGGGCAGAGCAAGACCAAGGGCTACGCTGGGACCCCAGGTGAGGTGGGGACCCAGCCAGGAGGTATAGCGTGGTTGTTCCTTCCCCAGTGAAGAGCTATAATGCCTCTCTGGCCTCTCCCTCAGTTCTGATAGGGCTGCACTCTGGCCATCCTTCCTGCCTTGCAAGTTCCAGGGCTCTGTGTCACAGTTGCTCTGGGACCAGCCAGGCAGCAGTGGACAGATCCCATGGTGCCCTGGGCATGGGCAGATGGAGGGGTCCAGGTGTGTGGGTTGGGAACTGAGCCACAGAGCAACTTCAGTAGACTCAGTGCAGCCACTATGCATAGCACGCACCTGTGCACGCGTGTCCACATGCACATGTCCCACGTGAGCCCATGCCAGTGTCTATGTGAGTGTGCCTCATGTGGGCATGTGGGTATGATCAGCTGACTCTGTGCACACACTTCTCTGTGCATGCACACATGTAGCTGTGTATGAGGAACATGGCATGAGCCTCTTTGTTTCTGTACACGTGGCTGCGTGCATCTCCGTGTGTCGGTATGTACACTTTGTAATGCATCTGTGTGCCTGTGTCTGTGTCTGCGTGTGGCCATGGCTGCACATGCCTTGTGTGTCCTGTTCCCCATCTCTTCATTGCTTCTCACCCTCTCTAGGCAGGCAGCACAGAGGGGTGGAGCCAGGTGGGTGTGTGACTTTGGATAGCTCTCTGGGTCTCCCTGAGCCTCTGTCCTACATGTGCCATGTGGGTGCGCTGTGAGGCCCAATGTGGTGCCCTTGGTTCTGCAGAGTTGCTGGAGGCCAGGCTTGGGCAGTGATAGGGCTAGTGCCTGCCCTGTAGTGGCCTGACTTGGGGGAGGGCCGTCCCTGGTCTGGAGGAGGATGGTTCTTGCTGGCCTCCTGGGGCTCAGTCACAGGGACTGAGGCACCCCTGGAAGATGCTACCACTGTGGGGTACTAAGAACAACATTCTGGGGATCACAGACCTGGAGCATTCTGCAGCCCCTGGGGGTGAGAAAGGACATGCTTGGGACCTCTGTGGTCCTCACACAGCTGGGACTGGAAACCCATGTCTGGAGTCTGGCCACAAGGGGGCACTGCTGCAACTGCTCTGTGCTTGGCCCTTTTTAGGCAGCCCACAGTCACCGGCTGCACCCCAGGAACTAGGACTATTGTAATCTGCCCAGGTCTCCAGAAGTGGGAGCACCCTGCAGGAGCAGAGCTCTCCAGATGAGTCTGCTGGTTGGGCACTGCCCATGTGGAGGCTCCCACACCATGGGTTTGTGGCTGCCACCCCATAGTATTCAGGGTCAGCCAGGCAGGCTATGTGGACAGGCAGGGGTAGCATCCTGTGCCTCACATGTTCCGTATGGGCTCCAGCCTACAGGAGGACACATCCTCAGGGCTGCTCAGTGCAGACCACATGCCTGGGGTGTGATGATCCCTGCCCGTGGGCCGCGTCTGCCTGGACTAGGAGGCCTTGAGACCTCTGCGTTGATCTGGAAGCCACGAACTTGTTCTCCTCAGTCTCAGCCACAGTGGGGATGACAGTTTAGGCCGGACAGGTGGAAGGAAAGCTCGACCCCAGGCCTGCGAGGTCCAATTCCTGTTGGGTCTCTGGGGAGACAGGCTCTGTGTCCTGTTGGCCAGGGCTGCAGGACTGAGAGACTCTGCAGCAATCAAAGCAGGAACTGAGACAGCACACAAAGCCACCCCACAGCTGGCCACAGAGCCTACTGGTATCTCAGATGCCCTAGGCTTGGCAGCCACTGGCCTTAGCGTGTGGCAGGGCTGGCTCCACATGCTAATGCTGGGCCTCCCTGTCTGCCAGCTGACATCCCTGTGCCCCGAGGGTGGTGACTGGGGGACATGAGTCAGGTCGGGGGACATGAACCAAGCTCTTGCCCACGTCAGCATCCTGCTCAGACAAGCCACTTGCCTATCCTCACATGAAAACCAGCGAGATTTTTCTGGGGTGGACACATGGTTCTGGGCTTCTGGGTGCCACACTGGAGCAGGCGGGAGAAGCCAGTGCCACTCCTTTGCCAGCATCCTATAGGGCCTGGGACCGTGGCAGACACATGGCGCCTCTGTGTGTGTGGCCTCTGGAGTGTAGATGGGGAGGCAGTGGGGATTCAGGTCAGAGGGGAAGAAGGAGAGGGACCTGGTGCAACTGAAGGCGTGTTGTCCAGCTGCTGCCTAGAGGCTGGAGGAGGAAGGCTGCCCACTGGGGGCCGCCCATTACTGGCACCATTGAGGAGAGAAGAGGAGCCTCTATATCTGTGCATGGGTTGGGGCAGACTTGAGGGATCAGCCGAGGCTTCCCTGAAAGCAGATCAGAGTACAGGAAGAGGAGTAGCAGCAGCCGAGAAGCACAAGGAAACCAAAGCCCACCCCAGATGAGCTGATGTCAGAACCAGCTACAGATAGAGGTGCCACCAAAATCCTGGGAGAAACCCAAGTGGGTGCTTCAGTTTCCAGCTGGAAACATGTGGCAGGTGGGCACCAGCAGATTCCCAGTGGTGCCAGTGGGATTCCAGCACCAGGAAGATGCCCAGGCTACCAGGAGGGACATGGAATTAGGTCTCTGGAGCTGGAACTTACTGCAGTCACCCTGGAGAAGATGGTGGGAAATGCATAGGAAATGCAGGGCGTGGGGTAGGGCACCTACCCAGACAGAGCATGTTCAACATCAGGGAAAAATGGGGGCATTTGGGACGGGAATATTCCCCAGGGCATCTTCCTGAGGAAATCACTCAGCCAAAGTGAAGGACCTACCAAGGAGGCAGTCACCTGGGGCCAGGACCAAGGGGCTCTTGGCTCCTCCCAGAGCTGATCAGAGCAAGGAGAAGGTGCCAGGGACACTCACCAGGATGACATTTGACACCGCATTGTCAGAAAAGGCTGGGCTTGGAGAATCCTCACAGATGTGACAAAGCAGAGCTCAGCATGGGAAGCCAAGCAAATGGAAGACAGTAATGCGATCTGGGGGAAATGAGTAGGTAGGAGGCTGGAGCCGTGGCCCTGGCTCGGAGCCAGCATGGCCATTGTGCCATTGGAGCCCATTTTGTTGACCAGTAATGTATGAGAGGGAGAGATGCATGTGGTGCTGCCTGGCTAGGGGAGGGGTATTGGGGGAGCCCAAGACAAGCCCTGCATGAGCTGTCTGGGGCCTCTGGATGTCGGCAAGGACATGCACCCATGGGAGTGAAGACCAGTGGGCTGGCTACTGCTGTGGCGGAGGCAGGCTGGCACTATCTAGTCCACTTTATGCATGGGTCACATTGAGCCAAGGACTGAGGCACAAGAAGGCAATTGGGCTAGGGATGGGTTGGCCTAGCCAGGGCCCACGGTGCCTGATCAGATCTGCTTTTCACCTCTCATCATCTGAGCAAGTGACACCACTTCAGGGCCACTGTTTCACATGCTGAGGTGTGGTCTACACCCTTGTGAACGTGGTTTAAGTGAGACCTGACCAACCAGGTACACAGCAAGGAGACTGTCCCTGAGCAGAGGCCCAGGGCCGTCATGCCTATGTTGGGGACCACGCATGCTCAGACCTGAGCTTCCTGGCTCTGCTGGAGAATGGGTCAGGAGGCCATCACAGGGCTATTTTCCTCTGTCTGTCATACTCTGAGAGTCACTCTATGCTTTTGTGTGATCCAGCTGTGGTTTGCACTGTCCCTAAGTTTGAGATGCCACAGAGGGGCAAGGAGACATTATACCACGTGGGCAGCATAGGGATTCCTAACCAGGGCAGCTTCCCCACGCCTGTGCATGCTGGGAGGCAATCAGGGGAAAGGCCGCTGGCATCTGGTACATGGAGGCTGGGGTGCTGCCCAGTGTTGTGAATGACCTCATGGGACTTTCTGTCCCTGGGTACCAGTAGTTCTGGGACCTCTTGGGCCAGAACCACTCATATCTACTCTGTGTTTAGGATGGGGTGCTTGTGTCTGGCAGGCTTCATGGCCCCCGAGCTCCTTCGGGGTGAAGAATATGACTTCTCTGTGGACTACTTTGCCCTAGGAGTCACACTGTATGAGATGATCGCAGCCAGAGGGCCCTTCCGTGCCCGTGGGGAGAAGGTAGGTGCTGTGTGGTGTGTACTGTGCCCTGGAGGATCTGTTCCCCAGGCAGACCAGGTGTGGGACAAAGGCTCCTGACACTTGTTGGGGTGATCACATGGGGCCTCTGGAAACATGTTCAGGCCTGGCAGATCCTGAACCTACAAAGTTGCTGCAGGATTTAATACTGTCCTTTTGTCCAAGAGGGGGTGGGATCAGCATCACCCCCAGGACAGGTGCCCTCCATTTCTGAGCTCAGAGGGCCCAGGACCTGGGGGGATGGTACCCTCTGTGTGCAGCACTGCGTGAGGTGCTGCCTTGCCCATTTCCCCCACCTGAGATCATGTGGGAGCTTGGCCTGGCTGGACGAACTTTTCTTGCTGGCCTGGTCCTGGCTTCCCAGGGTGCTTGGGCCAAGCCTAATTTCCAGCCTGGTAGTCAGGTCTAGGGGCATAGCATGTGGTCGCTCCACTTCCTCAGCCGCTGTGGGGTGGAGGGCCCTGGTGACCACCAGTGACTGCCAGACTGTCCACCTATACTCTTAGGAGGGACCTTGGTGGGGTGGACACTGCCTCCAGGGAGTGACCAGAAATAAAATGAGCCCTGTACTATAGCTCCTGTCCTATGCGTTGGAAGTGAGACCCTAGCATGGCTGTGGTCTGTGGCGCTTTAGTTTTGCGCTTTTCTCTTTTGGAGTCATTACACAGCTATGCCGATGAAGTCAACCATAGTTCCCTAAGATGCTGTGCACCCTGACTCTGGCTCCTTGAAGTCATGCTGGCTCCAAGCATTGGCCAGGGATGTCCTGGGGCTATACATGGCCCCCTGTGCTGGCAGGGGCAACTGCCCATCCTGGAGCCCCTGCTTGTGTCCTCCTGCAGGTGGAGAACAAGGAGCTAAAGCAGCGGATCCTCTCAGAGCCTGTCATGTACCCTGACAAGTTCAGCCAGGCCAGTAAGGACTTCTGCGAAGCACTGCTGGAGAAGGACCCTGGGCGGCGCTTGGGCTTCCGTGACGGGAGCTGCGATGGGCTGCGCACATGCACCCTCTTCAGGGGCATCAGCTGGAGGCAGCTCGAGGCTGGTACTGTCAGTGGGATGAGGGCTGTAGGGCCACCGCCACCCTTGCCTCAGTGAAGTCCCAGCCCTCTGTTCATCTCCAGTGCCCCGGAGCAAGGAGGGGACACGCAGGGCAATATGGGCATCACTTTGACCCTGGGTTCCATTGGGTGTTGCATGGCTCCCATACTTTGAACTCTGAGGGCACAATCCAGCAAGGCATGTGGCAGGCGACCTGGCAGGGGATGTCACTCACCTTGAGCTGTGGCAAAGCTCTACCCTGTCTGTAAGTGTGCATGTGTGTCCACTCACATGTGGACTTGCCGCTGTGTCTACATGCTTTTGTGTCCTTGTATGTGCCCTTGTGTTATGTGCCTGTCTGTGTCTCTATGTGCTTGTGAGCTCATTTGTCCTGTGTCCCTCAGGGACTTGTTGCAGGGAGAGTTAGGGATCCCTGAAAATTGAGACCAGCCACCTTGTGGCTGGAGCAGAGGATCACAGGGACCAGTATAAGGTGCCCAAAGGAGATGTTGCCCTGGGCACCGGTCTAGCTGTTGACTCTGCCTGTGATGGCCATCGTGACTGGTGTCAAGTCAAGGGAGGAGTTGGGTCAGGAGCCCAGGGACTATATTCCAAGGTTTGACCTCAGATGGAAGCTGAGCTGTGGGAGTTTGAGCCCAGACTTCACAATGGAGCCATGCAGAGGAAGGAGCTCCTTGGGGAAGCCCAAGGAAATGCGAAAAGCCACGGCCACAAGAAAAGCCAGAGCCACTGGGAAAGCCAGGGTCACTGGAAAAGCCAGGGCCATGAAAAAAGCTATTGTCACAGGAAAAGCCATGAGCTCAGGGAAAGCCTTGGCCACTGAGAAAGCCAGGACCATGGGAAAGCCCGCAGCCATGGGAAGACCAGGACCACATGTAGCCAGCTAGGGTCATGTGGGCCTTGCAGCTTCAAGTTCTCCTGGGTAAGCCAGTGTATGGGGAGGAGGGCCAGAGCCTGGGGCTGGAACAGGGCATGTCAGGGGTCGTAGAGGATGATACTCTACATCTAGTGTCCCTGACACATCAGGAAGCAAAGCTGGCTGGAGAAGGCTTGTCTGTGGGCACTGTGCTGTGATATGATGTCCACGGGAGCCACATGAAGTCCAGTGAGTCCAGGGTAGAAGCTCTGTGCTGAAGAGGAGGCCTGAGTAGGATCTGGGGAGGCTGAGGTTGGCTCGGGGCAAGCTTCCTGGCTGTGCTTTGGGGGTGCTTGTCTACTGAACTCTCAGTATTGAGGGCTGGTGCCATGTTGGATGCTGGCCTTCACTGCTGGCCTCCAGGATGACCCCTTCTGTTTTCTGTGGCTGAGGCCTGGCTGACCTGAGCATCCACTCTGTGTCTCCTGTCTCTTTACAGGGATGCTCATCCCTCCCTTCATTCCAGACTCCAGGACTGTGTATGCCAAGAACATCCAGGACGTGGGGGCCTTCTCCACCGTCAAGGGCGTGGTCTTTGACAAGGTGGACATGGAATTCTTCCAGGAATTTGCCTCTGGCAACTGTCCTATTCCCTGGCAGGAAGAGATGATTGAGACAGGCATCTTTGGGGAGTTGAATGTGTGGCGTGCGGATGGGGAGATGCCTGATGACATGAAAGGGGTGACCACAGAGCAGGTGGCTCCTGCATCCAAGTCAGGGATGTGTCTGATCTCCTAGCTGGCTGCCCGAGAGAAGGAGGGAGCAGGCTGGTGAGGAAAGGGAGATGTGTCAAGATTGTCATGGGGCAAGGACTGTGATATCGACCTGTACGCCACCCTGCAGCCACAGTCCACAGGCAGCCATGCTCCTGAGACCTGAGAGGAGTTTTACAGTAGGAGGGCTGCTGCACGGGCACAGAACAGCATGCTGCCACCTGGATCAGGAGCCCCCAACGTGGCAGAGCACTCCCTTTGCCCTGTTTTACTCAGAAAGACAAGCATGTTCCCCATGGAACAAGACAAGAACACACCGATGCTTGGAGTCTCTCTCGTAGATGTGCAACCTGCCTGGCTGTGGACAGGACCCTAAGATCCAGGCGACACCCCTCGTGGGCTATGCACCTTCCATTAGCATGTGGGCTTGGTGAATTGGGGTCTTCTCTGTTCCTGCTCCTGGACCGTGGGACTCTGGCACCTGTCTGGAGACCCTGCCCTGTCTCCCCAGCGCCTGCACTGGCTGCCACCTGCCTTTCAGACATTCCCATGCAGGAAGTCCTGTGGGGAGTCACAACCTCCCTCAGGAAGTGGTACAGACAGCTGCCTCTGACAGCCAGCAGCACATGTGGTGGATAGAGTGCCTGTGTCTTCAGTCAGCACCAGCTATGGCGGATCATTGTGGCCTTGAGCACTCATACCCCGTGGCACCATGATGGTCAGCTTTCCTGTTGCTGTACCCAACATCCACAGCTTAAAGGAGGGAGGTTTAACTGGCTCAGGATTTTGGGGGATTCAGTTGGTGGTCAGCTTACCCCAAGGCAGGAATAGCTGGCAGAAATGGGTGGTAGAGGAAACCACCCCTTAGCTCGTGGTGGCCAGGAGCAGAGCAGAGCAGCACCAGAGAGGAAGGCACAGGGCCCATATGAGGTACCAAGACCATACCTCCAGCCCACCCAGACACACAGACAATCAAGCTTAACTGCCACAGGTGGACATTCATGTCCTCGGTCAGTATCGAGTGTGATGGATGCCTGCATCCTCTGTCACTGCTGGGTGTGGTGGACACTGTCCTCAGACAGTCACACAATGCAGTGGCATCCTCACTCACACCCTGTCCTCAGCCATCACTGAGTAAGGTGGAGCGTGTGTCCTCAGAGGTCACTGGGCGGTGGGCAGTCTCTTCTTCAAGGAGCCAGTTCAAGTGCAGTGAAGCCCAGTATCCTGGTAGTCACCACCAGTGTAGAGGTCACCTGTGCCTTCAGGTAGGCTGCACTCGGTGCAGTTCATGCCTGTCTCCCGGTAGTGCTGAAGGAGGTGGATGCTGCATCTGTGGGCAATGGGAGCCCAATGTGTAGACACCCGTGTGCCCTGCCGGGCAGAAGTGAGTGTGAAGAGGTGGCACCGAGCATGGAGGGCCCCTGTGATCTCTCACAGCCAGTGCTGATTGTGGTGCACATTTGCTTTCGAACAACACCAGGCTCAGTGGGCACCTGTGTCCCCGGTCACATGCTGTGGTGGATGCTCATGTCTTCAGTCAGCACTGACTGTGGTGGATCCCAACGTCCCCAGTTTATGCCTTGTGTGGTGACGCCCGTGTCCTCAGTCAGTCCCAGCATATGTGGAGGGTGCCGTGGGAGTGTGTGTGTGTGTGTGTGTGTGTGTGTGTGTGTATGGTGGTGGTGGTGTGTACCCGTGTCCTAAGTCAGCACTGTGTGGTGGATTCTCATGCCATGCATGTGGGGTCTCTTGTCTTTTGGCACATGTGTGGTATGCGGTGATACCCATGTCTCAGCACCAGGTATGGTGGATGCCTGTGTCCTAAAAAGTCATGCCTTGTATGGAGGATGCCATGTCCTCAGACATGCATGTGGTGTGTGATATATACTCGTGTCCTAAAACAGCACTGAGCATGGTAGATTCCAGTGGCCTCAGACAGTCACATTACATGTGTGTGGTGTGTGGTTTGTACCTTTGTCCCCAGCCAGCATGGAGTGCTGTGGACACCTGTGTCCTTGTGTGAAGGATGCCATGTCCTCAGGCACATGTGTGGTATGTAGTGTATACTTGTATCCTCACTCCGCACTGAGTGAAGCAGTTGTCTGTGTCCTTAAACAGTCACACTGTGTGGAGGACACTATGTCCTCAGGCACATGCATGGTGTGTGGTGCATAGTATACACCTATGTCCTCAGGCAGCACGGAGCGCAGTGGACTCCTGTTTCCTCCCCTGCTTATATGAGGGATGGTACCCTTGGCAACCAACAACCCGGAAGATTCCTCTCTCCAGCCAGCTCTGGTGCCTGTCCAGTATGTACCTGCCAGGGCAGAGGAGCCAGCCCTGAGCAGCTGTCACGCAGAAAGACCTGTTATGAACACACAGCTAAGATCATCCAAGAAGCTGTTTTTGTGGAGAACTCTGAATGCTTCCTTAGTGATGTGGTGGCAATGGGAACTGACCTGGACAGCAACTCAGTGCCAGGATGGCTTCCCAACAGGGACCTTCGAGAGCACTGGAAGCTGCCAAAGCTGCAGAAACTCGGGAAAGGCTGTGGGAGGTCTGTGCCTCCTGGACTGTGACCTGAGACTTGCCCAGGCCTGGCCTCTGTGATGGGTCCAAGCTCTGTCCCGTCCGTCATCCCTCCTGTTCCACATCTAGAGTCACACAGGACAAAAGTGATGTCTGTACATTTCACTCTCACTCCTGATTGTTCCAGGGCCAACTGGTCTACTGTGGGCTCAGGCTCTAGATAGGCAACTGGTCTGGTCCAGGCTAGGTGGGTCCAAGAGCCTGACACAGCTGAGTCAGTGGGCCCTTAGCCACCTCCCCCCGCCCATGCGCTGCCCAGAGCCTGTGGTACTCAGGCTGGTCCTCAGCTTCTCTGCTCATCCGAGATCCACCTGCCGTGGGATACAGTGCATCCAGGAAATATCTGGATAAACTTGTTTATCTGAAAACTAAATGCAATCAGACTTCCTACAGAGTTTTCTCAGCCTGGCCAGCCCGTGTGCTTGTGCATCTCACCTTCCCAGTGCATGGCTGCCCATCCCAAGCTGGCTCCAGCCAAGCACAAATGCCACTGGCCTGGGCCTGCAGGTCTTTGGGCCAGCTGAGGGCCATTTGGCTATGTGTACACACACGTCACACAGAGGGACCGGCCCCTGGTGCCTCCTCTTCGCCCTCCCTGACAACCTCACCTCTACACACAACCTTGGAAGGATTCCCTGCCAGAGCCGGAATAGCCCTGTCCAGCTGCATAGCAACTGCAACTCCATGCACGCTGACCTGACCTCTTCCTGCTGAGCATCTGGCATCTGTTACAAGGGTGTCTGGCACTGAACTTTCTGGCCAGAGGCCTCTGCCAGCTCAGCCTTCGGAGGTCTCAAGGTTCTCCAGGACCTGCAGCATGGCAGCTCTTGGAGCAGACCCCAGCCCCAGCTGCCAGATGTCCACCCTTCCTGCTGCCCTTCTGAGCCCTGGGCCCTCCTTTTAGGCCAGGGGCTTAGTGTGGGACTCCCAGGGACAGCAGAGGGAAACCGGAGTCCAGCTGCAGGTGTCCATATTTCTCTTGGTGTGTCAGAATGCCATTCACGCTGGGCCTGTGGCAAGACCTGCAGTGCAAATCCTGTCACCTGCAATGTGGGCAGTGGCCATGGGGTCCCCAGGATGCTTCCTGGTGTCACCATATATGGCTTCTCTCAGGCCTGAAGCAGGTGGAGGAGTGTTTCCTCCAGCCACAGGCACAGTGGTGGGATGATGACCTCCTTCCTGTGGGATTTTCAATCATTGGCCCAGTGAAGGGGAGGCAGCAGAGATGCTCCATACTGGTTAGAGACACTTCAGCATGACTTCTGCTATACGCGTAATTTCTATTTAGGTGAAAAAGGATTTTAAGCTTAAAAGAAAGGCATATTCTTTGCTTCAGATGTGAATTTGTGCTGTGCACCCTCGAATGTTCCTGTGGACGTGTGAGGGCTCACTCGCACAGACTTATGCATACACACCCGTGCACACTCACACATGCCACAGGCGCTCTTTGTGGCTGCCAGGTTTTCTCATCCTGGCTGTGCCCTGCTGTTGGGGGTGAATCTCAGCTACAGGCACCCTGCTCTGTCCCCTTGCCAGCAGTCCTCTTGTGGTCTGCTGCGTGCACAAGCCTGTGGCTCCATCCCAGTCCTGTCCTGGCCTCTTGCTGAGGTTCTGCAGACATAGCTGTTCTGTGCACTCGAATGCCTTTGTGGAGCACAGTTCTGGGCGTGTCCTTGGGTGACTGACATGGAAGCTGCCAACCAAGGGGAAAGGCCCACCTCAGAGGTGGGTGGTGCCAACCAACAGGCTGTAGCCTGGGTGGAACAGAAAGGGAAGGTGGCCCTTTTGCTTCTGAGCTCTGCTGGCAGGGCTGTTAGGCTCCAGGTCCTCCATGTTTCTAGCACAGACTCTGCAGCTCCCATGTAGACTGTCGTGGGAGTGTGGCTCCACATGGCTTATGTGGGACTCTGTGGTGAACCTCAGCTTCTGACCTTCCACGGGACTCTGGCTTCCCACTGTGCAGATGGCCACTCTGTGTCCTCCAGCTTGTGCCACAGTGGCCACTGAAGTCCTGCCTAGCAAATCCTTCAGATGTCACATGGTATTTTACGTTAGACCTGCTCCACCAATGAGCCTAGTGAACAGCAGGAATGCTGACCAACACAGTGTGAGTTGAATTATGGCAGTGCACAGTGGCAGGACACAGAGCAGAAACAAAGACAGGTCAGGAATGGTGTTGTATGCCTGTGGTGCGAGCACCCAGGAGGCTGAAACAGAAAGATGTCTCGAGCCCAGGAGCTCCAGACCAGCCCGAACAGCATAGCAAGACTGTCTTGAAAGGAAAAATACAAGTGGCTTTTTTGCTTCCCTTTGTCCTCTGGTCTCTCAGTAGCACCAGCCAGAGGTGAACAATGTCCCTGGCCTCTGCCTGCCCATCTAGCTGGGTGCTCAGTGGATGCCCAGCCTCAAGGGGTAGTTCTTCCTCCACACTGAGGCCTTGGATGGCCTGACACTCACCATAAATGAGGCTTCAGATTCTCACGTCTCCTGTACTCACTCGTCCGCCTGCAGGACGCACACAAAGCAGGCCTTACAACATCTGAGGGGACTTGGGAAGTGGGCATTTCCTGCAAAAGACTCTAGAATGCACTGTGAAGAACAGAGCCAGGATGAGCTCCCTGCAGCCCTGCCTTCAAATTAGAGGGCCCTTCAGGTGCCTTCCATGCAAGTCCAGGTGAGAATGAGCAAGTTCGACTGGGTTTTCCAAAATATCAAACCTCATTTCTCCAGTCTCCCTGGTCTCTTCCCAGATGCAGGCTGAGGGGTAGCCACTGCTCAAGCCATTGTGCTGACTGGGCTTAGGGACAGTGGTAGCCAAGTTCATGGCATTGGACTGCATGGCTCAGGTTGCCCTCCTGTCCCCTGTCCCACTGGGGTTCTGCTGGTATCCAAGCCTTGAGGCCCTGTTTCTCTCTCTGCAGCAGGACAGTGTGTGCCTATGTATTTTGCAGATGTTTCTGCTAGAGAAGAGACACTGGACAAGCTGGTGCCTGCCACACCTGAGGCAGGGAAAGGCCTTGCTGGACAGGGCAGGTGGCTCTTCCTGGGAACTTGAGCCATTGGGCCCCAGCTGCCCACGTTAGAAAGGGAGGTCTGGAGCATTGTCACCACAAGGCTCCCAGAGCAGCACCAAGTGTTATTCATTCTTAAAAATTAATGCCTCAAGGGCATCTCCTATCTCAGTCCTGCTCCCCTCCTCCACGACTCCACCGAGACTGAGACCAGGGCAGCTTCTCCATCCCCTTGCTGACTGCTCTGCATTATTCATTGGTGATTGGGTTTCAGAGGAGTCATTTGTCTCCTCACCCCACACCATCCCCAAGCACAAGGCTCCCACTGCGGAGAAGAGGCCCCGACACAAAGCAGAAGGTGTGGCCCTGCCACTTTCATCACTCTGAGTCCTGTCCCCTTGGCCTGGAGACCCAGGCCTGGATTTCAGAGTCTTGCTGGCCCCTCCTGACAAAATTCACTGTCTCTTCTCAGTGCAGCACAGAAAGTGTCTTCTGGGCCAGACATGCTCTTGGGAGAGAAGGAGGCTGCCAGTTGTCCCTGAGGCCCCCTCGGGCCTCTATGCATGAAAGGAAGTGGGGTGGGGATGACACGCAGGATGGTTCATACTAGGCAGGAAGGAATTTGGTGTGGAGGTGCAGGTGTATATAGAGCAGAAACACTTTAAATTTTCTCCTGATGCCAATAACAATTTATCCAGCTTCTGTGGTTATCTCCAGAGGAGTAGAAGATAGATTTCTTCATCCTCTCATAATTGTCTTTTGAGAGTGCTCAATTGGGTTACATTTTAAAAATACCCAGATCCCAGCCCATTGCTCCCCAGGGTGCCAGCTGTCAGGCAGCATGATGGCTGTGAGCCAGTAGCCTGGCATGGACACTGAGAGCCTGGACACTGGCTCCAGGAGAATTTTTCTTTCTTTCTTTCTTTCTTTCTTTCTTTCTTTCTTTCTTTCTTTCTTCTCTCTCCTTTCATTTCTTTCTTTCTTGCTTGCTTGCTTGCTTGCTTGCTTTTTCTTTTCCTTCCTTCCTTCCTTCCTTCCTTCCTTCCTTCCTTCCTTCCTTCCTTCCTTCTTTCTCTTTTTTTCTGGGGGAAGCTTTCTAACCATGTGTACAACCATGAAAAGCACAGTGTGGTAGGCACCTGAACTGGCAGGATTGCCACCTCTGTCATGGCCAAGTGCTAACGACTGCACATCCTCACATGTGCTGTGCTTCCCACAACCAGCATGCGCCAGCCTGCACCTTACTCACACCTGCGTAAGCGCAGAAAGGGGGTGAGTGTGCTGCTAGTCGGTGGGTGACCATGGTGACGTCTTTCTGCTGAGGCAGGTGCCCCAGCACCATTTGCAGAACCACCTGAGTTCCGCACTGTCACTGACCCAGACATCGCTGTGCATGTGCATGACTGCAATTCTAATTCCCTGCCTTTTCCACAGAGTGGACCTTCATGTTGTGGCACAGTGCCACTGGCAGCTGAGCTCCTGGTACTTAGCCTCTTGTCTTACCTGTCACTGTGCCCTTCACCCTGGGCGGTCAGAGCTTAATGCTTTACTTCTGAACGTCCTCTCTATGGCTCCCCTGTCACTGGCTACAGCCACAGAACACCCCGCTCCATGGTCTCATAGTCCTGCAGAGGATCACAGGCTTGGGATGCATGGGGCTCACTGAGGGGAGGTGGGATCTGACCCTCGCTCCAGTTCCTGCAGCACCAGTTCTAACCTGACAAAATGGGATGGGGCATTTGGCTGAATTTCTTCAGAATGAACAAAGAATTCTGTTGTGCCAGGGTACTTGCTGCCAGTAACATTTTAAATTTTCATATGACAACAGGAATTTTGGAATACTTAATCCTCTACCATGAGCATTATAGTTTCCCAGTAATTTTTCAAGTGACCAAGGCATGATCTCTCTCTCTGTATATATGTGTGTGTATATATATATTACAGGGTGTCACCACGCAGATCAGACTCTTAGTGATCATCCTGTTTTCAGCCTCCCAAGCACTGGGATTACAGGTGCATGCCACCACGCCCAGTCTCAATCTCTGCCTCAGCGTACCCCAGGGGTGGGGCCTGCATGGCACCCTGGGAATCAAATCCTGGTTTCTGTGTCTGCCTAAGTAGGTGCTTTAATCTGCTGAGCTAGCTGGCTGGCCCTTCCAAAGCATGATATCTTGACATCTTAGCTGGGAAAAGGACATATTCTATTCTTTTCTTTTCTTTTTTTTTTTTTGGTGGTACCAGGGATTGAGCTCAGGACTTTGCACTTTCTGGGCAAGTGCTTATTCTACTGAGCTATCTCCCCAGCCCTCAAGGGATATATTCTAAATGCAAGAGAGTCTAGTGCATTTTACTGTATGAAAGAATACAAAAAGTTATTATATCAGATTCCACATTACAGTAACCTTCAAAAACTACCACTTGTTAAATTCAGGCATAGTTTCAAAAAGATTTTTTTTTTTTTTGAGACAGGGTCTCACTATGCAGTTCAGGCTGGTCTTGAACTAACTTTTGTAGCCCAGGCTGGTCTCAAACTGGCACCGATCCTCCTGCCTCAGCCTCCCGAGTGCTGGGATTACAGACGTGTGCCATCACACCCGGCTTCAAAAAAGAATATTGTGTAGAGTTCTTCAGAGAGAAGGAACAAATAGCATATATAGATAAGTCCATAAATATATAGACATATGGATATATGGATGAATAGATAGATTGATCCATGGATAGATGAGTAGTTGGTTAGACAGATGATGATGGATAGATGAATGAATAATAGATAGACATAGAAGAGAGAAATAGATACATGGATACATGTACACGGATAGATGGACAGATAGGTGCTTATATAGGTAGAAGGACACATAGTGAACAGATAGATAATACATAGATAGACAATTAGATAAATAGACTAATACAGATACAGCCAAGTGGGCAGACTAAAATTAATAAATAAATGCATAGGAGAATGAGCAGATGGATAAATATGTGATTGATTAATATATGAATGGATAAATGGGTAGATAGATTGATAAATGTGTAGGTAGAAAAATCTGGATAAGTTGATGGAATCTTTGATGGATAGCTGAGTAGATAGATAAATGGATACATGAAGTAGATAAATGGAGAGGTAGCTAGATGGTAAATAGTTGAATAGATAATATGGATGAATGGATGGATAGATGATGGATAGGTGAATAAATGGATGAGTGGATGGATGGATATAGGATGGAGAGTTGGATGAATGGGTAGACCATGGATGGGTGGATGAATGAGTGGCTACGAGGACAGATGATGGGTAGGTGAATGAATGGGTTGATAATATGGATGGGTGGGTGAATGAGTGGATAGATGATGGGTGGTTTCCTGAGTGGATGGAGCGATGGATGATGGCTAGGTAGGTGGATGGATGGACACGCGAGAGCAGATTTCCTGGGGCACTTGGCTCATGTGCTCATAGAGAATTCCCACTACCACCTGGTGACTGGCAGGTGGAGGCCCAGAGGAGCCAGTAGTGGGTCTAAGTCCCAAGGCCTCAGAACCAGGGATGGATGGTGCGACTCTCACTCTGAGCCCTAGAGCCCAAGGACAGGTGGTGAAGGAAACCCTAGCTCAGTGAGGCAGTGGGAGAATTCACCTTTCCTCTGCCTTGGTCCTGTACAAGCCTAGCCCATCAGGTGGATCATTTCCATAAAATGCTAGAATATGCAAATTATCAGAAAGCAGATCTATGGGCAGTGGGGAAGGGGCTGTGAAAGGGGCACTTACAAGGGACAGAGGCATGCTTAGGATGGTGGGTGTGCTCACCACTGTGGCACAGACTCCATGGTGTGTCAACCTATGCAATTTCCACTTGAACAGTGGGCAAGTGGTTGTTTGTTATCATTCAAGCCACCTGGAGTTTGAGTTCTGAGACCTTTTGGAAGAATATGGGTTAAAGTAAGGAGCATGGCTCTTGCAGGGTATGAGGCACCCATGATGGACAAACTGCGCTGGGGCCACATGCCGGGGCAGGAGCTGGGCAGGCAGGCCTGGCTTGGCCTCCATACCAGCTGCTCCACGGGAGCTCCTGGGACACCTTTGGAGATGGGTGCCCTAGGACCTGGTCACTTCACCCTGTGTTTCCTCCTTTGAAAGTTCCAGTGTCCCTAATGTGACCATGATGGGACTACACTTCCAATAAGGAGCCCTGGGGGACACATTCAAACCATGTCTGAACATGTAGGCCCTGAGTGCTGTGCCATTTGTCATGTTTACTAGTTGCCTCTCCTCCTACCAGGATATTTGTCTGGCTCTGCAGCCCAACCTGATGTGTGACAGGCATGTGGGCACTCAGGATGCATGGTGACTGGAGAGGCTGAAGTTCAGCCCTGTCCCTAGTACTTCTGACTGCACAGAGGATGTGGTGCTCACTGCAGGGCAGATCCATGCAGCCTTAGAGGTGCAGCCCGGTGTGGCCCCTGCTAGGCACTGCTGGGTTCCGCGCTCAGGGATCACTGTTTTGCTGTCATATGTGTGCCCCCTCTGCTATGATGCAGGCCTCTGTCACAGCAGATGGCCTGTGGTGTTGACAGGGCCCCCAACAGATTCTTCCCAGAGACTGATTCACAGGTCTGGGCTCATGACAGGAGGAACTGAAAACAATCTCTGGGTGACACTAATGGGCCACAGATCGGTCCCTGCCTCAGAACTGCACAGCTAAGGTCTGCTCTGGGGGTGTTGGGGAAGTCGCTGGCCAGGAGGCTCTGCTTCCTGTTTCCTGAGTGCTGGGGTCCAGGGAGAGGCACGTTGGCTTGCCGTGGCCGGCTGCAGGCACCCGTGCTCCCCAGTGTGGCTGACCTCTTTTGCTTCATCTCTCTGCCCCGGCAGCATCCCAGCTCCCAGGGAGACCAAGCCTCTGCAAGTCACCTGCTCTGTGGGTGGTTGCTGATACCCTTCACTCAGAAGGTTTTGCTGGTTTATTTCGTTTATTGAAACCCTGGCCTCAGAGTGCTAGGCAAGGGCTCTACTGCTAATCTATATGTACTTCAGCCCACAAAAGATTTTGTTTGTATTTATTTATTTATTTAGCCAAGATTCAGGCTGGCCTCTGACTGTGGATGATTCTCTTGTCTCAATCTCCTAAATGCTGGGACACAGCCTTGCACCACCAGGCCTGACTAAAGATTTAAAAACGAAAACAAAAACTAGTGACCTTAAAAGACTAGTTTTTGCCGGTTCTGTGTAAGGCAGTCTGGCCATCGACCCACTTCCTCCCACCCTTTCCCTTTCCCTTTCCCCAGCCCTGTCCCTGACTGCACCCTCACCCTCACCCCACCCAATGCACCCTCAGCGCTATTGGGGATAACCTGGAGCGGCTGGATGAACTCAGATGCCACACACTGAGCTTCCAGCCTGTACTGCACCCTGAAAGCAGGGAGGGGCCTGTTTTCACTGACGAGAGCCCCCCATGGTGTCCTGCAAGGCCTTTCCAACAGTGGGCTATAGGGCTTCTGTGGGTGGCCCTGGGGGGCAGGGACCAGCAAGGATGCATCCCATCCCCGAGTGAATTCAGTCTGTGGCTCGCCGTGTCCCTTTTCCTACACATTCTGATTTCCAGGAACCTGAGGGAGGTGGATGGGCTGAGAGAGTAGGGAGGAGGGGAGGAGGGGAGCAGGAGAAGAAGAGGGGATGGGACAGCTGGGAGTGGAGCCAGGAGCACCGGGGAGGGGAAGGCGTGTCAGGAGCAGGGGCGGGGCCACCTTGCAGAGCCCAGGCAGAGCAGACAGGGAGTGAGAGTGGCACAGCCAGGAGTCACAGCAGAGTGCCCTGCTCTTCAGCTGGGATGCAGCCGCCTGCGCCCCCTGTGCCCGGGCCCCTGGCACTGCTGGACACCACAGGTGAGTGGACAGCTCAGTGGGCGAGACACGGGCAGGCGGGAGGGCAGGTGGAGGGTTGTCTCCAGGTTGCTGTGCACGAGTGTCTGTCCCTCTGTCTCCTCTGAGCATACACGCACAGGCTGTCTGTCCACCATCTAGCCCTTCTCTGAGGTGTCTCCTTTTCTCTCTGGGCCTCTCTGACCCCATGTCTGTCTTAATTCTGTGATGCTGTGTCCTCTCCTATGAGACCAGATGCAAAACTTGTTAGCTGGGCCACCGGGCTGCAATGTTCTGTTCTGCCCAGTGTGGTTCCTTTCACGGAATCCAAGTAGCTGCTTCCTGCCCCAGAAGTTGAGAAGTGCTCACCACATTTAGGGTATTGTTTGATTTTAAGGCACACACACACACACACACACACACACACACTCTCACCATCAATTCACGGAATCGCTAATTGTTGATTTCCAAGGTCCAGCCATGCAGCTTAGGCTGTAGGCTGGGAAAACAGGAAGCCTTTGCCTAGAGGGACCTGGAGCCAGGTTGACGCCTAGGGCTTGCATCCCTTGAAATGGCAAAGTGAGCGGGATACTGCTGCACAACCTTATTGAAGGATCCGGGGCGAATCTCTTGCTCCGACCAGGTTGATGTGAGGACAAGGGATCCAGCTTCCGTTGCACGCTCTCTGTAGCGGGGCTCGTGGTGCCAGGTCTGTCACACACCTCCATCTACAGAGAGGATCACCTGGTTAGCATCTGATCTCTAGTTATGGCTACCTCTTTGCTAACCAGCCACTCCTGCTGCAGTACTAGAGTGACTTAATGGCTTGCGTAGCAAATGATTTAGTTTTTCTTCTACTAAGGAACTTGAAGGCTTAGGAAGTAACACTCAGCACTGGGCTTTTGTTAAAGGATTCAAAGCCAGGGGTGTAGGCGGCCTGAGGTGCCCACCACTTAGGACTGAGGTGGAAGGAAACCTTGACTTCCAGAGCTCAAAGCCAGCCTAGGCAACACAGTGAGATCTCATCTCAAAAAATGAAGAGCACCCAAGTTGAGTCTGTGAGGCTGACACAGGATGATCACTACAAGTCTGAACTGCGTAGCAATATACTGTACCACTTATTTACATAATTAATTAAAAAAATAAAAGCAAAACTTAAAAGATGCCAAATGTCCATATGGCTGGGTAAGACCTTGGGCATCTTACCTTTGTCCTTCTTTGCCTGTCCTGTTGCGTGCTACCTGTAGATCAGAATACAGGAACACCAATGACAGGGCATACACCTCTGCCCCCAGCCCTGGGATCAGTGCCTGGTCTCTACAGTGCACATGCTATTTTTTTTTGAAACTGGGTCTTTCTGTGTTACATAGGCTGGGCTTAAATTCCTGAACTCAGGGGCTTTCCTGCCTCAGCTTCTTGAATGCTGGCATCACAGGTGTATCATGTGCCCAGGTGATAAATGTTTAAATCAATATATATGGGGCCTAGGTCTGATGAGCCAACAGTTTAGCTACCTCTAGTCTCTGTGAGCGGGGTTCTAGGGTCATAATATCCCAGAGCCAAGAGCAAGGATGGCGAACACCATGTCCACAGCTTGGCAGGACAAGGTCAGGGCTTCACAGGTCTCATGGTCCCTGGGACAGTGTTTACTGCAATGAGGTTGGGCTCTGCTCTCCCCTGGGACTGAGGTCGCTCAGCCCTGGGCAAGGGCACCAGGGGATGAAAGGATGGCCCCTGCCCTGCATCCTCCTGCCTTGGGTTCCCACGGTCATGGCCCACTGGGTGAATAGTCTAAACACGGTGGGCGTGCGTATCATAGTGGGCAGCACCCTCTCAGCACCACCCCAACCCTAAGCCCACCTTGGTGAGCATTGGGGTCAGAGGAGTAAGTCTTGGGAAGCGTGGTGGCACACCCTGCTGTTGTCTAGCCACTAGCATGCTCACACATGTATGCATCTCACTATATGACACTCATGGCCACACACACACACACAAAGCCAGTCTACCAGCATGGACATGTGC
The DNA here is from genome assembly GCA_004027025.1 of Myocastor coypus. Lineage (NCBI taxonomy): Eukaryota > Metazoa > Chordata > Mammalia > Rodentia > Myocastoridae > Myocastor > Myocastor coypus. The sequence goes on along the minus strand of PVJA010005335.1, from coordinate 9,637 downwards.
ACAGCCCACACATGTGTACTCCCTGTACATACCTGTACATATGTGCCCTCAGTGTTTGGCCACATGTGCACACTCCCCATGCACACACATTACATACACACACATATGCACAGAGCACTGATTCTGAAACCTGGGCTGGGTCTGAGAGCTGTGTGGCTCTCTGCTGTGGCACTAGGTGGCAGATGTGTCTGAGGACCATGGCCATTGTAGGAATTCTTGAGAGCTGCTTCCTGCCTGGACCAGGGAGGAGTTGGTGAGGAGGACGCAGGCAGTGAGGCTCCTTCCAGCCTGTTGCCTGCTTCTGTGACTGCGGCAACTGGAATCAAGGCTGTGAGAATGGCAGTTTGCAGTGCAGGGCCCTGCCCTCTGCTCAGTTGCTTGGGCACCTCTGCTCTGCGCTTTCCAGGTGGTTGCCAGTTCTGCCCTCATATGTTCATGACAAGTAGCAGGTGGAGAGAGGGGTCCAAGGCCGAGACTCTCCTGCATCCTGAATGTGGCAGGCCAGTGCTGCCCTTCTGGTGAAAGTTGGACCACACCTGGAGCTGGCTCGAGAGGAGCAGATTGCTGGCTCAATCTCCCTGCTCCTCAGGTTAGAGCCTGTGATGTTCTCCCTTTGGTGCTGGGCAGCCCAGAACACCATAGGACCTTCCTAGGCCGTGTGTGTGTGTGTGTGTGTGTGTGTGTGTGTGTGTGTGTGTGTGTGTGTGTAGGGGGAAATAGGCCAGGTTCTTGGGTCCTGCCTGACCACATGGCAAGGGTCCTCTTGACCTGGACATGGTATGTGGTGCTAGATGGGCCCAGCATGTAGTGGGTGCTGAATTCAGTCTCTGCAGTGTAGGGGGTAGAGATGGAGGCATGAGGCTCTAGGGTTGTAGGAGACAGGAGAGGGTGTTTATTGAGGCACAGGTACCATGGCTCCTTGTCTGGACAGGGCACATTTCCCGTGAGGATAGCAGTCCCAAGAATGTCACACTGGGGCCATGGTGGAGGTGGGCAGCACAGGGACCTGGGCTCAGGGACCTCAGGACAGTGGAGTTGAGGTCTCAAGGGACTCAGGAAGGTGGACAGGGTCATGCAGTTCTACAGTACTGGGCATCTACAGGGTGATAGGAGCCTGAGGTCTTGAGAGACCGACCCTGGGCTGGTGCATCAAGGGAGGAGGCCCCTGGGATGGTCACGCTGGTGCTTGTCTTCGGCCTCCTTGCAGAAGGCTTTGCCAGGAGGAAGCGGACCTCCCTGTGGTTCATGGGGTCTCTGCTGCTGGTGTCTGCGCTCATCCTGACCATCGGCCTCGCTGCCACCACCAGGACAGAGAATGTGACCGTGGGTGGCTACTATCCTGGCATCATTGTGAGTCCTCCACCTTCCCAGGGGTTGAAGGACACAGTGCTGTGGGCTAGGGTCCTCCTTGAACTAGGACAAAGGTTCCTGTTAGGACCAGAAAGGGCTGGGATCCCACAGCATCCAGGGGCCTGGATGTGGGGCAGGGTGGGTCACTGCATGCTTGGTGACATCATGGGGTCAGAAGGGGGCCCTCCCAGGGTCCCACCCAGCCATGAACCCCCTGCCAAGGAGCTGCAGTTGAATCCTTGCAGATGTAGGTCACATGGGGGTGCAGAGGAATGCACAGGGTTAGCTCTGCCACCCTGCTTCGGGCCAGTGACTGCACCACCAATCTTCTAGTCCATGCCAGCTGCCATCAGCAACAGAGCTCGCTTCAGTGAGCTCTGCTGAAATCACCTTGGGGCCCTGCACCCGGCCACCCTGTCACAGTCCACAGACGAAGACATCTTGGTATGAGGCAACCAACCCCGTGGCTGTCGCTGGCATTGCCAGCAGGGCCCGACACAGTGCCGCCCTCAGCACCTGCACATGCTCTACCCATGCTGGTGACCCACACCTGTGATTGCTGCACTCAGGAGGCCAAAGCAGGAGGACTGCCTTGAGTTCATGTCCAGCCTGGGCTGCACAGTGAGACCCTGTCTCAAAACACAAAAAAGAAAGCAAAGCGAAGCAACCAGAAAATCAAGAAAAACCCTCCTCAAGAATGCCGTCTATTTCCTCTCTGTATTGGCCCTTATATATTTTGATACACGGTCTCTCTGTGTTTAGTTCAGGAATAAACATATGAGTAGCATATTTCAGAGAAAGCTTTCTAGTGCAGCTGCATGAAGTGCATGTTGGGGACTGGCCTTATACCCCGTTTTTCTGTCATCTCTTCTGGGAGGGAAGGGAGTCCTGGACTCCACAGCTAAAAGCTGTGAAGGTGCCTTGTCTTGAAGCCTTTGCAGAGAGTCAGCTTGCCTCCCGAGGAGCTGAGCTACCGGGCTCCCCCCAGGGAAGGAGGGAAGGAGGGAGGGAAGGAGGGAGGGAGGGAGGGAGAGAGGGAGGGAGGGAAGAAAGACTGAGACTTGCTGAGTGACAGCGTGAGGCACCACCCAGAGTGCTCTGGCGAGGTTGCGGGAAGTGCCGGTGGGCCCTGTCCCCTGCAGAGGTCTGGGCTGCCCATCTTGAGGAGAGACCCCAGGAGGAGGAGCTCTGTCTGCCGCACTGTGGACAACGGATCTTTCAAATTAAAGAAAATAAGATGTAGTGAGACAGAATATTTGAACACATTCATGTTGAGTGGACCTCGATGTCTATTTTTTGTTTCACTGAGGCAGTGTCCTGCTATGTAGCTCAGGTGAGCCTGTAATGCTCAGCTACCTCCTGCTCCAGCCTCACAAGTGCTGAGTCACAAGTGTGTATCACCATGCTCAGCACATTTTTAAAAAATTGACTTTGATGTTTATGGACCTTGGAATCTCAAATGTTGGCACTGAAGAGATTGTGATCTTTTTTTGTTTTGCTTGTTTGTACCCAGGATTGAATTGAGGACTCTGCGTTTTCCAGGCAGGGGTTTATGCCACTGAGCTATCTCCCTGGCTGAGATTATGATCTTTTCATCCCATGGGAACCCCATGTCATGGTGGGAATCACGCATGTAGATGTGTTGCTTTGGATGCGGGACCAATAATGTGTGGCCACGGACACTGTGGTTTGACTCCCAGTACACTGAGGCTGACACAGTTGCAGACTAGGGTTGGAGGCCCAGGCTGCCCATGTCCAGCCCCCTGGGCTGCCTTGATGGCTGAGCCCTCCCTCCGCCATCGCTGGGAAGCAGGGACATAGTGTCCCAGCCACTGAACAGCGTTTACTGTCCCTGCTGAAACTTGTGCTCTGCCTGGCTCCTACCTTCCCTGTAGAGATAGCCACCAGCCTGTCCACCCCAGCATGGCCTCATTTCCTCCTTTCTCCCAGCTGGGAACCTCTGCCCATCTCTGGCCGGGCCCAGACCTGGTTCCTTCATCCCTGGGCGGTATGGCGGATTTGAGCAGTGCCCATCCGGTGCAGTTGTCCTTGGATAGGGTTGATATGCCAGGGCTACCCTGTCTTTTCCAGGACTCAAGAGAGGAGACAGGTGTTGCTGGGGCTCTGCTTCTGGCCAGTTCAGCACAGCAGGAGTGAGTGCGTCTTGAGTGTCGGGCCCTGTGGGGAGATGTATTCCGGGGGGTGCAACTGACAGCTGACAGAAACCTTCCTCTTGTTTTTCCTGTCTCAGCTGGGCTTTGGATCTTTCCTGGGAATCATTGGCATCCACCTGGTGGAGAATAGAAGACAAATGGTAAGAAGACAGGTTTCTTCCAAGGTGGGAGGGAGCTGCAGCTACAGCTGAGTTTCCACAGAAGCCCTACACACACACACACACACACACACACACACACACACACACACACACACACACACACCCGCCCCTAGCTGTGCCTATTGTGGTCTGAGTGAACATACTGATACTGCTTCAGCACTTAGAGCTGCCGGTCTGGGACAGGAGAGGGGAGGACAGGGAGTACCTGGGCTGGGACGGTAAGGTATGGTGTGAAAGTGCAGATACCACTGCTGTCCATGGGCTTCGAGAGTGCTTGGCGCAATGCCTGTTCAGAGCAGCGTCAGTTCACCGTGTCAGCCACAAGAGGGCAGTGGTTGTCCTGCTCCTGCCTCAGCTCCACATCCCCACATGCCAGCTGTCACCTGACTGTCACAAGGCTGGAGTGATCAGGGTATGACGTGCTGTTCTCCAGATGGCCCTGGCTCTGATGCCTGACCCATCCCAGGGAGGGAGTGGCAGGGTCTCCTGCAGCAGGAGAGAAAGTCACGTTGTGCCAGGCCAACCGTCCCATTGCAGTGAGTTTTCCTGAATCCCAGGGAGGATGAGGTGTGGCAGGGTGAGCTGCACTTTTGTGGTGGTGCAGGAGCTCCTGGGCAGGCTGGCTGGATGATAGCACAGCTCCACACAGAGGAAACTGGCTTGCCCTCTCCCACGTGTCTGCCTAGGGATGTGCTCTCCGGGCTCCCAGGCCACAGCAGAGCTGAGCACCTTTTGGTGGGAGTATAGTGTGGGCCGAGTACCTAGGTGCAGGGTAACGTTCAGGGGCACATGGACTTCCCAGTCCCAAAGGCCCAATTCGAGACCCTTCCATTTTTAGGCTAGGTGTTAATGAGATATAGCCCTTGTCTATGCAGCTGTCCACTGAACAGGTCTAGTGCCACAGGTTCCAGCGTGTTTCAGGCAGGAGTGCCATCCCATGTAGGTGGCTTTAGGACATCTGTTACTATGGCAGCAGCTCAGCTCTACCCAGCCCTCAGCGCCATGCCGAGCCTTGCCCAAGAGCTCCTGCTGCGGGCTGACCTAGGGGAGGGATCACGCGTCAGGTGCCTTTTGCGTCTCCTCTCCTGGAGCACAAGTTAGCATGTGTGGCATGTCAGAGCCTCCTCCCTTTTCAGGGGTGGGCGATAGTCCAATGTAGGGGACTGCAGGTCTCTGTCTGCTCCCCAGATGGTGGCTATGAGGGTCTTCTTTGTTGCCTAGCTGCTGCGATGTGCCTAGAAGCCATGTGTAAAGTTCCTGTGTGGACAGTCCCTTCCCTTTCTCTTGGAAGACACCCAGGCACGACATCACCAGCAGGACACAAACTGTATCTGGCTGTGTGAGGAGCTCTTGCACTGTTTTTCCAGGCAGCTGCCCACTCTGTGCCACCACAGATGTGGGATCTGATTTCTCCCTCCTCGCCAGTGTGTGCGGCACCTGGAGTGGGGCAGCGCCCGCTCTTCCTGAGGCCTTTTGTGGTGTTTTCCTTGTGCCCGAAGGCGTCAGCTCTCACTGTTCTCTGGGAAACGTCCGCTTGATCTTCTGCTTGTTTTTGTTTGGGTTGCTTCTCCTTTGTCATGTGTGTCCCTCGACACAAATCGCTCATCAAACGCACAGTTGATCTTCCCGCTCCGTGGGCCATCTTCTCACGTTCTTGTCATTGCCCTTTCAGGGCAGTGGCCTTCAGTTTTGCGATCTAATGACCAGGTTTTTCCTTTTTCCTCCCGCCTTTGTTCTGCCTCCATGAGTCAGGCATCCAGGCCAAGGGCAGGACGACTGGCCTGTGTTTCCTTATGGTTTTCTGGCCTTAACGCTTCTGTCAGGTATTTGATGCTGCATTAACTTACAATAACAGCACCGGGAGGCACCCACATTTGTTCTTTGGACTTTTCCAGTTGTCTGAACACCACTTGCTGATAAGTTGGTGTCTCTCCCGAGCAGCCTGGTGTCCTTGTGGAGAGCAGCAGACGCCGGCGGCGGCCGCGGGAGCGGATTTATTTCTGGACTCCCATTTCTGTCCATGCCTCAGTCTGTGCATCTCCCTGTACCAGTACACATGCCGGGGATGGGCACTGAGGCAGGAAGTGTGGCTCCAGCCTGGCCTCCCTGTCTGGGATCCTCTGCACCTCTGCTCTAGCTCCCTTCCAGCACTGAGCTTTCTCTGTTGAATCCATTTGTGTTTGTTTTGTTCTCAGGAGCTTCATTTTCTCCTGCGTTTTACACGCTTGTGGCCTTTGGCTTAGGGCTCATCTCTAACCCTGAAGCCGGCATTGCTCAGTCATTTCTAGCAGTTATTCTGCCTACCTGGAGATGTCCTCTCAGCCACTCTCAGCTTTCCTGGTGGGTGGGGCCTGTGCAGGTCCCTAGTTCTGGTGGATGGAATGTGGGCCTCCCAGTGGGTGACAGAGCCCAGAGGGGACAGCAGTGGCCAGGTCAGTGGGTCTAGTTCTGGATAGTTGAGGCTGGCTGCTGGGCCCTAGAGCCTCTGGGGGGTTGTGTGTGTTCCTGTCCCACCTTGTTGTGCTTTTTCTGGGAAGTGTCAGGCTGACTTTGCATGATAGTCACAGCCTTACTCTGATGCTAGCTTGACATCACCATTAGTGTGGTGCAACCTGGGGACACGGAGAGGTTCTTAGCCCCAAATGCTGTCATGTGGGCTGAGGGAGCTGTCAGGCCATGTGTGGCATAGGGCTGGTCACATGGGGCTGCCTGCTCCAGAGCCCCCAGTTACTCAGTGCAGTCGCCTCCTCCGGTGAGGGCCAGGCTCCAGCTGGAGCACTGCTGGCTACAGAGAAAGCTGCCACACCCCAGGCATGTCTAGATGCCTGGGAATGCTTTTTTTAGTTTCTTTTTTTTTTCATCTTAAAGCCATAGGAAACTGTGAGCACATGCAGAGGTAGACAGGATGGTGTGAGTGCTTTTCAGCACTGGGCTGCCATGGGCAATGTCAGCTCAGGCCAGAGCCTAATCTACTCCCACAGCTTCTCTGCAGACACTGCCAGAGCAAATCCCCTCCTGTAGCCTCCTGGCATTTGAATCACCTCCCTGTAGACTCCAGGCAGAATCTAATAATCAAGACCCCACCTCCATTATCACTGCCTTATTAGGCTCGTCTCCAGCAATGGCCAGATGGCCCTGGATTGGGTCAGCTTCTGTTTTCTGCATCACTGGACAAATAGTCCTTGCTCCTCCCCAGACACACAGGCTACAGATTCCATGAGAGCATTGCAGTCTAGCTAGTCCATGAGGCCATGGAAGAAAAGACTGTTAAATGGTGACACACCAGCCCATATGCAGACATGTGCACATACATGTACATGAACCTATATGCTTGTACACTCAAATGCATACAATACAAACACATGCTCCTGTGCAGTATACATGTCAACACAGACAAGTATACACACATAGATGCACACACACACACACACATGCACACACATAGTTGCGTGTGTGTAACACATGCACATACGTATGCATACATAGACAAGCAGACATACAAAACCTTTGAACCCTTGTGGATCAGGGTTTAAAACCCACTGATGTGGATATAAAAGAACCAATAGGACTGAGAAACAGTAACTTACAGGTTGAAAATGACCGCTACAGGATCAGGGTCTGTGCTGTGGCCAGGACACTCTCTCTGTTCCTTAGGTGCTGGGTATTTGGGGCTCAAGGCCTTGCTATTGTGTGATTTCTCAGGCCCTATGAGATTTGTATACTAATCTTAGGGGTAGTGCAGCCCCAACTCCCAGCAGTGTAGACTGAGGCAGGGTAGAGATAGGCATCTCCAGAGACCCTGGAGACACTGGAGAGGACAGCTGCTGACCACTGCAGTGAGTCTCCTGAACTAAGCCAGGATAATACCTGTGGCTTCTGCCTTGTGGGAATTCAGGACACTGGGTCATGTGGAGTCTACCTCACGTGACCAGGAGGTGGGGTCCCTCTGAGGAGGGAGAGGACTCCCCACTCCTGACAGCTAAAAGACAGGTGGCAGGGCTCAGGTGGCGGGCATGGGGAGGAAGCAGGCCAGGCCAGATGAGGAGTGCACCTGCTTGGAAGGTGCCATGTGACTCAAAGCCACCAGGACTGGGTGGTTGTGGTGCAGCTGTGAGTACTCTGAACCACATCTGTGTGTGACTTTCAGGGACCCTGGAAGCTCCATGTGACAATGTGTTGAGAGCTGGCTGCTGCCAGTTCTTCTGCATGTGGCACCTGACCTGGCTTGAGATTCACTTCCCAGAGTACATGGCCTCCGGGCCCACAGTGTCCTAACCAGGTCTTTCTGGGGTGGGAGAAGAGCAAGGCCAGCTGAGTTCATGAGTAGGTGCTGAAGGAAGGGGAGGGGTTGCAGGGACAGAGGCATCGATGATGGGGAGAGTGTGCTTCCTGGTTAGCCCAGGACATGTAACTGGGTCCATCTGGGTTGGGGGATGGGTGTTTGTATTCTTGGCATATTAAAGATCTTTGTCCCTCTCACTGTTGCTAGGCTATGGAAGATATCACAATGGGTGACCTGCCCCCAGATCCTGGATGCATCTGACCAGCTATGTCCTATTCGCCCTGGGTGCCAGCCAAGGGGTGGCCATGGGCCACCTCTGTGTTGGATCCATTGCATCACTCTGGGTGATGTCCTATGCCATGGAATGAGTACCACTGGCCCCTGGATCCCCAAGCAGTGTCACATTGTTACATCCACATCCTTGCTCACAGTCTCGGGGCCCCGGGGGAGAACACAGGGACGGCGGCACCCTAACTTGCCCAGACATGGTTCTGCCCCTCTGGAGTTGGCATGGAAATTGACACCCATCACAGAGTAACACGCACTCATACATGAACATGGGCACATGGGAACAAACATAGCACCTGTAGAGGACATGGCAGAGGAAGCCCTACTCACATGCAGCCAAGTGCAACACACCAAACAGCCTGAAGGGGAGTCTGTAACCACAGTGGAGGGGAGCTGGGTAGGTGGGAGAGACACACCCTCTGGTGGCACAGAGGTCATCTTGGACACAGGAGCCTATGGCACATCCCTGTAACCTGACTCTGAGTGAAGCTGGACATGTGGATGCAGGAGAACATACAGGGAGAGCCTTAACCTCTTCCTGCCAGTGATTGCCAAGAGCCCATGTCCTCTCACGTGGTGGCCTGGAGAGGGCAGTCAGCAGCCCCAGCCCAAGAAGAGAGGACCCTCCCAGCTGTGCGCTGACTGAGAGAGGGTGGAGCCAAGCCTACGGCTCACGCTATGCATTGGCCATGCATCAGAGATGGTGGCACAGAACACAAAGCCAATGTGGCCACATGTGTGTGCTTTGTGTACATGGCTCCTGCACACATGTGCATATTTACCAGTGCATAGACTTATCACATACATGTGTGTATGGAACCAGGCCCCAAAACCCAGTAGAGGACATGAAATTAACAGGTAATTTATAAGTGAAGTCTATGGGCCAGTCAGATAGCTCAGCGGATTAAAGCGCTTGCTTAAGCAGACACAGAGGCCAGGGTTCGATCCCTGGCATGCTGTGCTGGCCCTGCCCTTGGGACATTGACTGAGACTAGGTGTGGTGGAATGCACCTGTAATCCCAGTGCTTGAGAGGCTGAGAGCAGGAGAATGGCTATGAGTATGATCTATGTAGTGAGAGACTCTGTAGACCCTATACTCTGTACTGTACTAAAAAAAGAAAAGAAGTCCTTAAATATATGACATGTTCAGTCTCACAGTTAGAGAAATACAAACTAAAACTCACTGAAGAACCACCAGTCACTACCACCTCAGCAAAACCCACCAGCATGGGCAAGTGGGGCGGTGGCGAGGGCTGTGGGGCACCCAGAAAGGCCCTGTGCACTCCAGGAAGTGGGGCTAGGACGCTGGCCCTGCAATGATCCCACAGCAAGCCGCAGAGGCAGAACACTTCTCGTGAGAGGCCTGAGAGTTCCTGTCGCGC